>JAODAL010020376.1:0-69602 GCA_025379985.1 Phyllomedusa bahiana | reverse complement strand
GGGGCCCCCCTTAAGATGGTGGGCGGGAGCCCCCACCCCTTGCCGGGCCCCATGTCCTAAACCCTTGCCCGTCCCAGAAATTTCTAAAAGGCTACCCCAGGTCTGGACTGCCGGGCTGGGGGGAAGGCTCGAAGTCAAATTTTCGAAATTTCCCCCGTTGGGCACCCTCCCTTCGTCCCCCCGGTTTTGCGTTGGCCCAGGGGGGCCCCAGCTCGGCCTCCCCGTCAACCGTCCTTTTGTTGACGTGGCAAAAAAGCGGGAATTTCCACCCCCAACTTTCTCCAGCGATTGTGGCAGCAGAGCAATGCCATTAACCAGTACAAGTGACAAAAGGGCCTGACAACGGGCGTGGGGACCCGGGTTGTTGACCACCGAGAGTGGAGGCGGGTGAAAGAGCCTGCCCATCCTTGCCAGTTTTGAGGAACCCACCAAAAGGGTCTGCGGAAAATTGCCCTTGTCAGCTTTACATTGTGGGATTTTTTGGTTCGGAACGATGGGTTGGGCCCCCTCTGAAACAACGGGTCCCCCGCCCAGCGACGGAGGGGAGACGGACACAGATGCGGACAGGGAAGCCTTTCTCTCCGTCAAATCCAAAAGGGGCCCAACAGTTTCACAATTTTATCAGTTTTCATTAGGAAAGGGTTCGGGGCCCAGGGCTAGTGCAAGGGGGCCCGCATCGCTCTCGGGGTTGCATCCCTCAGGCAAGTCAGGGCTGTTTTTTAAAAAGCGTCCCGGGAGGCAGCGGAGGGGGAAAGGAAAAAGGGGGAAGGGGGTTTTTCCAAGGACACCGACGTTCCCGCCCGCCCCTCCCTTGAAAAGGGGTTTGGCGGGGAATTTTGGGAAGGCGGAGGAGGAAGATGAGGAAGATCGGGTTTTGGCCCCCAATCCCCTCGACCCCCCCAGAGGCTTGGGAAATCAAGGCTCCATCCTCACAGAGTGTTTGGGAATTGCTCCTTTTCCCCCTCCACATAAACCTGGGCTTTAAAGGCCATAAAAATGAACAACATTTAATTTGGGTTGGCCACCCTCCGGGGACCCCCGGGGTACAAAACAAAACTCGGGCATTTTCCCTTTTCCCACCCCCCCCCAATAGAGAGAAAAAATGCAAAAAAAGGAGACCTTGCTGATTTAAACCAACTGGAACATCTTTGCGTCGCTTCAATTTTCCCCAAAAATGTCACGGTGGAACAACATCAGCAAACGTGACAGCATAGGGGGGGTCCCAAAGACCGTAGCGGCGGGGCAGCAGGCAAGGTGGCAAAAAGCCCTAAGGGTGACCTCGGGAAATTTTTAATTTTACCCCCTTTCACCAACGCAGGGCAATGCAGGGCACCACTCCAACACCAGAGCCCCAGCTTAAGATCATGGTGACGCCCTCCGCGTCTCAACAACCGATTTTTTTGGATGTTTTTTCGGCCCCAATAATTTTCTGGTATCCCAAAATTTGGATAAAAGGCCCGAGCCCCGCTCGCCACCCCAAAAGGGGGTGTTGTCCTGCCCAGCAGCCAGCGTCAAATCTGAGCGGGCCCCTTCAGCACAGCGGGAGGGTCATAACAACAAACGCATCCGTTTTTTCCACAGATAATTTGGATCATTTGACTTTAAATAAAGGGAAGGGAATCAGGAAAGGATCTCTGTAAATTTGGGGCCCCGGGCCCAATTGCCGAGGTAAACCGATTATTCCCGGGTCTCCCTTCACATTCCCTTCAAACAAAAGGGGCCCCTCTTTGAAAAATTTTTTTTTAAAAATGTTTCTTTCTCACTGAAATTTTTTTATCTTTTTTTTCCCCAACATTTCTTTTTTTGTTTTTTTTTGGGCCTGTGGGGAAAGACAGTAAAAACCCAGAAAGGGTTTCAGGGAAAAACCCCGTATTCCTTTTTACTCCCTTTTTTGTTTTGGGAATTTTTCGAAATTGTCAATGGTTTGGGGGGTTAAATTTTTGCTGTGAGATACAGCAAAAATTTAAATGGTCCTTTGGAAAAAAAAATTTGGGTTTCTAAGGGCTTTTTCCCCCCTCACAATTTTTTAATAGTGGTGAAAGTCAAAAAATAAAATTTTTTGGGGTCATTTTTGCTGGGGAGATACAGAAATTTAATAAAGGCCCTTTTGGGAAAACAAAAATTTTGGCTTCTAATTTTTGCTTTTTTCTCCCCCCAAAATTTTTTAAAACAGTGGCGAAAGCCATTTTTTTTAATTTTTTTTGGGTCACTTGCTTTGAAATGCAGAAAACCCAACAGGTCCAAATTTATAAAAAAATTTTTTTTCAAAAACAGCCCTTTTGGGTTCTTCAAAAATTGCCCAAAAGTGGCCCCAAGGTTTCATGCTTTGAATTTTTTTGGGGGCTTTTTTGCTGTGACTGCAGCTAAAAAAAACGGGTCCTATTATAAAAAAAATGTTGTTTCTAACAGACATTTGTTCCTCACAATTATCAAGAGTGGCTCAAGGGTGATGGTGCTGTCAGAAACAGGAATAGGTAGGGCACTGTTAATGGACACATATTGCAAAATGACTTGTTTTTGCAAGATCTTTAACAGAGCTATCAATCCCTGTATTGAGACAACCCATTTAATACAATTAAAAAAGAGAAACAAAGACATGGTGGGATTCCATCCTATTTTAAAAATGTGTTTTCTAGAATTAAACTACTAAAAAACTTGCATGTACAATAGTTGGTAAAAAAATTCCTCTGAATTGTACAAGGGAGGTACAGGAAAACTTGACCAGATGTAGGTTATTCAGAGGACATGGAATATGGAGCACGGACAGAGAACAAAGTACAGAGACCATTTCCTCCAGCACGTTGAGTAGAATGAGAAAAAGAATGCCAAGAAAAAGGGCACCTGGGTGGAACAGGAGCGTTATCCACCAGTATTTCCAAGTGAAGCTCAATTGGTCCACACTCATACGGAGGTGCAAGCGCTACCCAGGGCAGGGAAGGTATATGTCTAGTGAAATTAAAATGGTGGTTGAAAGACTGCTTTTTCCGGCACTTTTTAATCTGGGTTCATGCAGGTTTGGGGCTCATGCTGTGGCCCAGAAAAGGTATAGTCAATGTCCAGTGAAACTAAAATGGTGGTTGAAATACTCATTTTTGCGGCACTTTTTAATCTGGGGTAATCTGGGGTCATGCAGGTTTGGGGCTCATGCTGTGGCCCAGGACAGGCATATTCAATGTCCAGTTCAAGTAAAATGATGGTTCAAATCATACTGCCTCCTGGCACTTTTTAATTTGTGGCTGGGTCATGCAGGTTTAAGGGTCATGCTGTGGTACAAGACAGGGGTAGTGAATGGTCTGTGATTTTTTTTTCCGTGGCTTTTATAACCTAAGTGTGTTGCCTAAGATGTAGCACGTATCCATTTGACTGTTGTGGATTTTAATTCCAGCTTCTCCAGCCCTGTTTGGGTGTAAGAATGAAGGTGTTGTTACTCTCCCATAGACTTTAATGGTCATCGATCATAATCTACCATCGACTATCTTGTCGATGATGGTCGACTATCGACCATCGACCGATGTCGATGGCCAATGTAATCGCTCAACACTAACCTTATTCAATAAGAATCAAAAACCCTTACTAAAATGTGTCCTCAATTTGTGGTCAGCCTTGCCCAAACCTTAGGCTCCACTTTGCTGAACATTGTGATCAGTGTATGTGGTATCACTGCAGCAATTTTTTGTGTCATGTTTCTTTTCAATTCTTGGATCGTTCATAGCTTTCCCCTTCAGAAGGCCTCACAAGAAAAAGTTCAATGAAGTTAAGCCAAGTAACTGTGATGGCGAAGTTCCTTAGAAATTATTATATCCCCAAAAATGCTTGTCTCTCAGGCATGGTCGCAGTGGAGGTGTAGCAGGTCACCTTGTCCTTTTGAAAGTAGTTGGTGTCAATTTCCTTGTCCAAGTGAGTGGAAAATCTACACATACCCAATATCATTAAAAAAAAATGGGGATAATTATGCGATGCCATGATATAGTACACTAGACACCAATTTTTTCAGGATGATGTAGGGTGTTGTGAATTTTGTGTCCACATTTGCATGTTCTGAGAGTTTGGATAGCCGGATAAGTGAAACCATGCCTCATCTGTAAAGCATGTGACATGCAGAGTATTTGAATTGTTAGGCATCAAATGCATTAAACAAGGTATTTGTTTCTATCAGAACTTTTCAATTCATGCACTCCAGTCACCCAGTATGCATTTTGACAAGCTCTCTTTGAAGCTACTTGACCCATGCTCTTGGATACTAAGCCAGTTTTTGGAGACTTTTTTGGAGAAGCCAGCAATCTGACATAAACTTTCTGCACTATTTCTCTGCTACTTTTTTAGGCTGCCTCTACCATGCAAGTTCAGAAACATTTCTGTCATTCCAAGTTACGGTATCAATTTCTGAATACACAACTTTGCTGGTGGCTTTCTTACTTTAAACCTTTTTTGACATGTAAAGTACAATTATGTCATGGGCAGCATGTACTTGCAGCACCATGCCATAACTGTGTGTTGTAGCGATTGTTTGGTGCAGAAGCTGTGCCTGCATGATCGCCACAGGAGACCGGTTGAAACCGGTTTGGCACGTATAGTACCAAAGTGCGTAATTCCAAAGCTCGGGGGGGCTGGCCCCATTGTCATGTCAATTCTCCCCCTGCACGTATAATATGATCGTATTGTATGCACGGAGAGATGACGCGTATGAGAGCTATCAATTACCGTAATTGCGGCGCGCATTTCGCCACGCATAAAGTGCACTTCGCGCCGAAAGGCGTGCCGAAAAATGCTTCAATTTAAGCCGTGTGAACATACCCTAACAGGGGATTTCTCCAATCCTGGCTGTTTAACCCCTTAGATGCCATGGCT
The DNA here is from genome assembly GCA_025379985.1 of Phyllomedusa bahiana. Lineage (NCBI taxonomy): Eukaryota > Metazoa > Chordata > Amphibia > Anura > Hylidae > Phyllomedusa > Phyllomedusa bahiana. Next base: position 64,754 of record JAODAL010020376.1, on the reverse strand, counting down.
AATTGCGACCAACAAAGTAGAAAAAATATCCAGCATAGGAAACCAAAGGTATTTCTTCAATAAAATTTCCAAGGCTTTAAATAAAAAAAAAATGTTAAAAACATATGACAAACAGCTGCACATTACTGTGTGCAGTAAACAGTGGCAAAGACACCTGCCAGGATTGGAGTAATCTCCAGTCTCTTACTATTAGAGCAAGACTTCTTCAGTTACAACCAGTTTCCTGTGGTGATCATGCGGGCACAGCTTCGGCACCCGAACAATCGCTATAACATACAGTTATGGCATACCTGGTGCTCTTAATCATAGCAAGAACAACAGCAACCGAAGCATGAATTCCCTGAGGGATCTTGTGTACAAAATGGGGTCACTTCTGGGGGTTTAACCTATACTGTACTGTGTAAATGTGACATGGCACCCAACAACTTTTAGAGCAAAAGCTGAACTCCAAAAGCCAAATATTGATTCTTCCCTGCCCTGTGCCCAAACAGCAGGTTGCCCACATGTTTGGGTGTTTTTCATTCTCTGAGGCCTGTTGTTAGTCAGCACAGCTAGAGCCACATATGGGATATTTGTATAAACGGCAGAATCGGGGAGATCAATATTGAGTTACATTCCTCTGTTTACATCTACTGTGTTCCAGTACAAATAGGATTAAAACTGCAAAAAAAATGAAATGTCACCTCTACTTTGCTTTAACTCCTGTGAAACATCTAAAGAGTTAACAAGCTTCCTACATGCTGTTTAAATACATTGATGGGTTCATTTTTAAATGTAATATGGGTTTGTATGCCCCTCAAAGCCACATTATAACTAAATTGGTCCCTAAAAAATCTGTTGCAGATTTTCTTGAATTAGAAAAAATGTTATTAAACTTTTAAACCTCCTAATATCTTAAAACACAAAAGGGCATTTAAAAAGTAAAGCCAACATAGAATAGACATATGGGGCGACATGTATGAAGATCGGCGCGTCGGAGCGCCCGATTTCACGGGATTTTTAGTGAAAGCTGCGCCTCATTTATGTCGGCGCCCGAGGTGCACTCATACATGCTGTGTAAAGTTCCCTGCGTCTCGCCAGTGTGTGAAGCGCAGTGCGGAACTTAGGCGCAGAAGGAATGCGCCTAACGTATTACGATTCGAGACAGGCTGGAAATCAGCGGAAAAGCATTAAACATGTTAGTGAATAGCAATAAGAGTTGTTTTTCAAATGAATGAATGATTGAATAAAGTGAAAAATCAAAGTTGAATAAAATACATTGCACTGTATCAAAAAAGTTAATCATTTAAAATTAAAGCAAATATATATAAGCTCTCCAAAGAAATAATAGCTAGAACAGGTCTTTAAAAAAGGGAGAGAATTGAACTAATTTTACATTAAATAAGCCAATGCAGATGTTGTACAGATGTTAATTTGGTCTATTGTTTTAATAAAAAATGAAGATGTATTTGTTCTTCTTTCACATTTTATTCTATTTTGTATGTCCAGCAAGAGCCAGCACAGCACAGATCTTGCACAGGTAAATACGTCCGTAAATACGTCCTGATTTCCCATTGATAGCCATTCTAAGCTACTTGTTCATTATTTTAGGCTCAGTTGATGTTTTTTACAGATGTAAATACGTCTGTAAATACGTCCAGAACTAAGCCCTGGGAACATACAAATCCTGCTTGGAGAACCACAGGTCCCAAGCAGACCTGTGCTGTACTGGCTCTTGCTGGACATACAAAATAGAATAAAATGTGAAAGAAGAACAAATACATCTTCATTTTTTATTAAAACAATAGACCAAAATTAACATCTGTACAACATCTGCATTGGCTTATTTGATGTTAAATTAGTGTATTGTCACGGACTTTGGAATACTTTTTATAGTGGAAAATGTTTTCTTAGGAGAGAATATATATATTGTCATTAATGTTATTGGATACAATTTACTAATACATTGATTTAATTGTTAGAGCACTTGGATATGTCTTTTTATTAAGTACTTCATTTAAATGACCAATACATTTTATTCTTACAGGGGGAATTTGTGGACGCAAATCCGTCCGGAATTACATTGCAAATACATGTGTCATGGGCACACCTGCACCCCAGCTGTGAGCAGTGCCGCATCCCGACCCCCGCCGCGCTCCTGCTGTGCTTCGGCGTGTGTCTCTGCTGCCGGCCGGACGCGCGCTCGCCCCCTAGCGGGCGCGCGCGGCACTACAGCTCAATTTAAAGGGACAGTGCGCCGGTGATTGGTTTCACCAGGCGCTGACCCTATTTAAGTCCTGCCCCTTCCCTACTGCCTTGCCGAATCGATAGTGCCCTGTGCCTAGAGAGGAAGCGTTCCCAAGTGTCTTATTCGTCTACTGTGTACCGTACCTTCTGCCTCCGTCCCTTGACCACGAACCATTGCCGCCTGTCCTGACCTTCTGCCTGTCCCCGACTACGAGCCTGCTTCACGATTCTGTACCGCGCAACACCTCGGCTGCCACCGCAAGCAAGTCACGTCGGGTAGCGACCTGGTAGTAATCCGCCGCAGCAAATCCGTCCCGCTTTGCGGTGGGCTCTGGTGAAAACCAGACTTACTTAGACTCCGCTCCCTGGCGTGGCTTACACCATATCCATTACAACGTGCCACGCTTTGTGACGCGTATTTGCAACGTATTTGCAATGGATTTTGCGTCAGAAATACATTCCCCATAGTAAATAATGGGGAATGTATTTCCAACGTAAAACCCGTTGCAAATACGCGTTACAAAGTGTGGCACGCATTTGCAATGTAATTCCGGACGGATTTGCATTCACAAATTCTCTCTGTAAGAATAAAATGTAATAAAGTATGTAAACTGACATGTCAGATTTGAAAAATGGGGCGATGTCAAAAATTGGCTGTAGTGGTACGGGGTTAAATGAAAATTAAATTTTGCAGCACTCATTGGTTTTTATTCTCCATAAACACACACTTTTACACTGTGCACATGTTTTAACATGGGCAGCACAAGCCCCTATAAAGTACATGACTGAAGCAAAACGTTGCTGTCAGGGTGGCCTATTGTGCCGAAAGAGAAAGCAAGGTTAACTGCCCAGACTAGCCAATCCACTGAGTGGATGGCGGCAGTTGGTTTAAGGATTGTTTGTTGAAAAGATTTTGAGAGATTCCTGATTCTCGCTGAGAAAGCTATGTTTTGACCAAATTCCACTAAAATGTCTTCACTGTTCAATATTCTTGGAGTTATAGCTGATTTTTCCAGACCTCCAGTAAGCGGCACACCCTGTTTCATGTGTTATTGATAGGAAAGAGTATGAGTGTTAGGGTATGTTCACATGGCTTATTTTGGGGCGCATTTCGTCACTTATTTTGCGGTGTACTGCACTTAATACACGGGAAATGTGCCCCATAATTATGGTAATCCATAGCTCTCAGAGAGAACTATGGATTACGCTTCCTCTCCCCGCTCGTACAATACGATCGTATTGTACACGCGGGGAGATAAGTAACATGTAAATTACTTGTGGCGATCACGCACCTCGAGTAATGCATGTCTATGGGGCCGGCGGGCTACCAGCTCCCCCCCCCTCGCGCCTCGGGAGTATGTGCTGATCAGCGCGCGCTCCCAAACCACACGATGTACTATGGAGCGTACTGTATGCGCCGCAGTACATCGTGTGAACATACGCTTAGAGGTTTCCCTTCTTAAAAAAAACAATGTTATTCTTTAATCATCCACCACTACTTTAAAGTGAGAAAAGAAACTGTGCTGTGCATAGCTCCTATTAGACAAGTACGATAAAATGGGCAGTTAAAACTGATTCCCATACTTTTGCTTATTTTCAACGTCAACTTCAACAGTATTGGTTGTAGACGAATGTTTCTCAAAGATTCCTTGTTATGTATCAATATACTTACTTTAGACTTTTTTTGTAATTTTGAGGAATTATGTATTATGTTTATTAATCTGTGCCTAATAATGTATGTGGCTGTGTAAGATTATTTTGTTATCCTTGTGTTCCTCTCAACCACAGCACCTCTTTTATTTTTATTTTACTTCCTGCATTAACTGTTTTAATTGACTTTAAGCCATGAATCTTTTGCCATCATGTGTGTAATGGTAGTCAATACCCTAGTATATCTTCTTATTTGTGTGGTCTAAATATAATAAGACAAGCGGAAAACAAATTAGGGGAGGTGGTATTTCTGCAGTTTCTCCCCATTGTAAGTTTACATGCTGTTCACCACTGGAATAAGAAGCAAAGAATCATAACATACTGTAGTTTATGATCTAAACTATTGGACCCCTACTTACAAAAATCAGAATCACTAAAAAAAAGAAACATGTAAATCATATTATTTTAGTTCACTCCTTTCTTATAGACAGACACACATTTATATGTATATATTATATGAACTTTAAATTTATTATGTTTATGCTTTCTGCCTGTTTAATAATTTATATTCAGCAGTGCTACCTAAAATTCCAGGTAATAGTTCCCCCTTATTATGTATGTCTTATGATGCCAGGGAATAAGGGAAACATATCTTATATCTAGGTAAACTTTAAGTCTTGTAAATAATAGGGTTTTGACATTTTTTGCTTATATAAACCAATAGGTTTATACAAGCGAAAAATGTCAAAACCCTATTATTTACAAGACTTAAAAGGAAGACCTGTCAGCTACTTTATGCTGCCCGAAGCACTGTGGCCTTCCCGGGTAAAACACCCAGTGAAATTGTCTAAGGTGCAGGGAGAAACTGCTGTGCCCGGTCCAAGGGGCGGCTTCTTCCTGCTCCCTCATTTTGACTGACCGCTCTCTCCCATGTTTGTCTCTAGGGAAAGAACGGTCTGTCAAGCTGAGAGGGCAGGGAGAAACCTCACAATGGACTCATCACCCCACACCCGGCCCAAGTTCACTGGGTGTTTACCCAGGAATGCTGCAGTTACAACCACATGTACATCACTGTACCTATGCAGCATTCACTAAATCACTGTGGCCTCGTTCAGCTGATCACGCATTTTTCACTTTTAATAACCACCTTTATAAGAGGTGTGTACACTTTTTATGTGTTTGTTGATTCTGATTCTAAGTTGACTGATTTTTCAAAGTAAAATTTTATGGCGGGGCTTCACTTTGATAGCAACGCTACAAACAACAAGGACAACGAATATAGAGTACTGAACTGTACTAGAGAGAGGCAGAGGCGCTCCTAGAGAGAGACTAAAGTAATCCTGCTTCTTGATGAATAAATAAGTTTTGGAATGCTAAGAGGTTAAATGGTATAAGAGGTTAAATTTGGTATATCTTGTATGATCTAAATGTGTAAGCGCTGGGAAGAAGGGACACTGTGCGTCGGGGAAAAAATGCTTATCATAGCACTCAATGAGAGCTATGATTTTACTGTAATTGCGGGCCATACTTCAGGCGTATTGCAGCACAATTACACCCGAAGTATGGCACACAATTACGTCGTGTGAACCTACCCTAACAACCTCTAACAATATTCTGATAAATTATAATGTACTTATTACTATTATTGTAATAAATGGTTCTTGAAATTCTGCTCAGTGGAAAATACTACGGACCTTATGTATGAAATCTAGTGCAGAAAAACTGAAGAAGCTGCCTATAGTAGCCAGAAGGACTGATTTTTTTTCTTATAAGTTATTTGATTTAATTCTATGAGCAAGCTGCTTTTTGTGTAAACTGGTATACATACAAATAAAACCTGTTTACACTGCAATTTAATGCAAAGTTTCAGATATACTCATGTTTTTTACTTATTTTTTTAAATTATTGATAAATAACCAATCTCAAAAATGTCTCCATTAAATTATCTATTGTTTTATCTTTTTTCAAATCCAATAAAATTGCTTATTACATATTCCGCTTTAAATAAAAAAGGGACTCAATATAAAAAAGGCCAAAGCAAAAGCAGCTATACAGCATGAACCGGCTCAACAATTCTTCGGAACACAGACGCTATAGCAGGTGCAGACCGGGCTTAATAAAAAGCATAATAGCTTAGACTTTATTAATACATTTTAAAAGTAAAAACTTTGGCATACATACAAGTACGGCATGAGAGACCTCCAGACAAAGGCTAGTGCTGTCGATAAAGCTAACCCGCCGACGCGTTTCGACCCTTACTCATGGCTGTGCTACTGCTGCCTCACACTGACTTAAGTAGGAACTTCTGGGTGTAACCCAATTATAACTCGTTTAAAAACTATCCAAGGAAGACCGCAGCACTCCTCTTTCAAAACGATGCAAAAAACTTTATTCCAGCATGTCCAATAGCAACATTTCGGGTACAAGAGCCTTTCTCAAGCCTTTCTCACCCTGTGTACTGTACAACTACAACTAATCAAATGTTCTCTACAAATTATAGTCGCCAGTTTAATAAAATAGTGGAGATAGTAAAAACACATTTACCCATTCTTTTTGTAAACAAGTCTATTAAAAATATGCTTAACAACAATAATAACAATATAACAATAATAAAAATATCAGGTTTGTTCCCCGAAAGGCTCCCACAATATCATCTCATATCTCCCCGAGTTTGTTTTCCACCAATAAAGATATTCAGGAAACCTGGCTGAGTACAGTAGGTTTCCATAAGTGTGGACACAATGTATGCAAAATGTGTCAACATGTTATGAAGACCTCTACTTTCACTTCCTTTAGCAACAATAGAACATTTACCATAAAGAGCTTTATTAACTGTAACACCAAGTATGCAATCTATTTGATTAGTTGTGAAAGTTGTAGTTGTAGTTGTGAAAGGGTGTACGACTGGTCCCCTAAAGGTACGCATCAGACGTCATCTGTCTGATGCACTTAGGGGAGATCAATTCAAAACATCCGCGGTCTCCAAGCACTCCAAAGTACATGGAGGAGACATGCGCTCGTTGAGAGTAATAGGTATTGAACATGTTTCTCGTCCACAACGGGGAGGAGATCTACATAGGATATATAGTATCATTACTAGTATTGTGAAAGTAAAAAGGTGCATGTCATGTGAAGCTATTTTAATCAAAGCTTTCCATTGTATTCTATCTAGTTTTTTTTTATATATAACTGAATCTTTATTCAAATTTTCCATTTAAACAGAAATACAAGAAAAAAACATGTTTCCCATCCATAAGCTGCACAGAAGTATCATATAGAGCACATTTCGACTTGTCTAAGGTGCATTACATGGCATGGGGTTGGAAACTTTAGCACATAATGCAAGCAATACAACAGGTTAACGATAGTTAAAGGACAAAGACAGAAACGAAAGGGAAGTGGTAAGGTAGGTCTATTGCTCCTTCAAGAAACAAAATTAACATTAGTAGGTTTTCAGTGTCATGGGGTCTCAATCCCTATAAGGTAATAATCCCAAGGAGACCAGATCACAGTAAAAGAGTCAACTTTAATATCTCACTGCTTTGCTTAATAATAAAGTCTCCGTATCTCTTTTAAACGGTTAAGCATGTCGTTTCTAGTGGGTGGTGTCGTCCTTTTCCAGTGACCAGCGACTAACATCGGGCCGCTGTAAGTATGTGCAGCAAAAACTGTTTAGTGGCTGAGTTTAAACTATGCGCAAAAAGGTTTAAAAGAAATACCTTCGGGTGCATAGTAAGCTTCACTCCCAATATATCATTGACCAAAATTCTCACTTCACACCAGAAAGGATGCACCATCGCACAGTCCCAGAAAATGTGAAACAGGGTGCTTCCTGCTGCCTGACACCTCCAGCACAAATCAGGAAAGACAGGATTTAACCTATGAAGAAGGGAAGGAGTATGATACCAAAAATAAAGAATCGTATATTGGTTCTCTTTCGTAGTGGCACAGATGGAAGTCTTAAGTGCATGTTTCCAGACAAGGCGCCACTCCGGTAGCGAAAGGGACTCACCCAAATAAGTCTCCCATTGTGCCATATACCTGTGCTGAGGGCGAGAGTCAGGGTCCGGGTCAATCAACATAGAGTATATATTGGAAATGAGGCCCTTGGTGGATGAATAAGAACGACATAACCTTTCAAAAGGGGTCGGATCAGGTGCCGTCGTAATCTTTAAGGTATGTCGAATAAAATGAGTTATTTGCAGATATGAGAAATAACTAGTAGGAGGCAAGCCGAAGTCAGACTGTAGGGTATCAAAAGAAATCACCTTCCTAGTCGACCCTTCAATTATATCTGCTACTCTGAACAATTTCCTGTCAAACCAGGGCCTCATATTCAGTCCTACCATACTAACAGGCAACAACGGTTGAAAAAGAAATGATGTCATGAGGGATTGGCCCGTGCTCAGCGAAAACCTCCGAGCACACGCCCTCCACACACTTCTCATCAAGGCCATTGGACCAAGTAGAGGCGTCTCAATCTCACATGAAGACGTGCCCCATAATAACGAATTGGGGTGGATGGGGGCAATCCAAAGCTTTTCAATTTCAGACCATCTAGCATAAGCCATTAAGGACGACCAAGCAGGCACTCTCCGCAGCTGGGTAGCCCAATAGTATTTGATAAGGTCTGGCACAGAGAGACCCCCCACTCCCCTTACTAGCAAGCATGACACTCTTTTGAATTCTATGGCGCTTATGAGCCCATATAAATCGGAAAAGATAGGTTTGAAGAGCTTTGAGATCCGATATGGGCACTGGAATTGGCAGAGTTTCAAAGTGGTAAAGAAGTTTAGGCAAGATTGTTATCTTAATAGAAGCAATCCTCCCAAACCACGACAGGGAGAGACGGTCCCATCGGTGTAGTAATTTCCTAATTTCAGTGAAAAGAGATGGGTAATTATGCTTATATAAGGCTTGGTATGACTTAGTTATATTCACTCCCAAATATTTTAAGGTATCCTCTTTCCAATGATACGGAAAGTTGGATCGTAATACCTGAAGCTGATCTGGCGCAATATTGACAGGTAGAGCTTCCGTCTTAGCGGAATTGACCCTGTATCCAGACAGGGCTCCAAACTCCGCCAAAACTGAATGCAGGTTGGGTAAACATGAGGCGAGGTCAAGGACAATAAAATATCATCTGCATATAGGGAAATTTTGAAGGAATTATTCTTTATGTCAATCCCTCTTATGTTCGGGTTCAGACGAATGGCTGCAGCTAACGGTTCAATGCTCAATACAAATAACAAAAGGGAAAGGGGGGCATCCCTGTCTGGTACCATTCAAAATCTGAAACTTTGAAGACGAGCCATGTGGGAGGCGGATAGCAGCAGACGGTCGCGAATAGAGACCCCGTAGCGCTGTAATGAACGGTCCTCTAATACCAAAGCGTTTAAGAACATGGAACATGAATGACCAATCGAGGCGGTCAAACGCCTTTTCGGCATCTAAGCTCAAAAAAAGAGCACTTTGATCTCGGCGATTCACCACCTCAACAAGGTCAATAGTCCGTCTGGTATTATCCGCACCCTGTCTGTTTAAAACAAATCCAGTCTGGTCCTTATGAACCACCTGAGGGAGATACAATGCTAACCGGTTGGCCAAGATTTTTGTAAAAATCTTTAGATCTACATTCAGCAGGGCAATGGGCCTAAAGCTAGCGGGATCAAGACGGTCCTTGCCCGGCTTAGGAATTAGAGTAATGAAAGAGTGTAGCATGTTTTCAGGGACCTCAGCTCCTTTCAAAAAGGCATTATACATGGTCACCATTGTATCAGCCAATTGGGGGTAAAACAGCTGATAATACAAATAGGTAAATCCGTCAGGACCAGGAGCTTTACCCTGAGGGAGGGATCTAATTACTTCTTCAATCTCCTCTGCCGAGATAGGCTCGTTAAGAGATGAAGCCGCTTCAGCAGACAGTGATGGCAATTTGCAAGAGGTCAAAAATTGATCAAAAAGCGCTGATCTCTCTTCAGGATCTGCAGGTAGGGCAGTCGGGAGAGAATATAGGGAAGCAAAGTAGTCTCTAAAACTTTGGGCAATAAGATCCGGGTCATGGACAATTCTCCCCCCTGAGTCTCTAATGGCATGGAGGGTACGAGACTCTGTATCTCCTCTCAGTTGTGAGGCCAGTAAAGAGTGTGCTTTATTTCCCCTGTTGTAATATCGTTGTTTGGTGTATAGTAGTAGCTTTTCCGAGTGCTGAAGGGCGAGAGATTTCAGCTCATGCCTAATATTAACAATAGATCGCAGTGTTTTCTTAGAAGGGCACCTTGCAAGGCTAGTTTCTAGCGACTTAAGTTTGGCCATAAGCTCCACACGCCTAGCTTCAGAATCCTTCTTGATGCGGGAGCTAATAGAAATGCATTGACCCCTAACTACAGCCTTATGGGCTTCCCACAGCAATGCCGATGCAGAGACCGAACCTTCATTATCTATAAAATAATCTAGAATGGCCTGTCTGATTTTGTCTCGATATTGAGGCTTCTTAATAATACTTTCATTTATCCTCCAGTGACATCTGCGGGCAGAGGTATGATCTGCAGTCAACTGTAAAATTATTGGTGCGTGATCCGACCATGTAATAGCGCCAATGTCGGCGTCCACCATTCGTCTCAAGGTCGGAACATTACCAAAAAAATAATCTATCCACGAGTGCGAACAGTGAGCTGCTGAATAGTAAGTATAAGATCTATCACTAGGATGAGCTATACGCCAGAGGTCGAAGAGAGAGAACTGTCTAACAAGTTTACGGAAGCCTCGAGATAATGCACACTGAGTGGGAGAAGCTGCTACAGGTCTAGCATAACATCGGTCCATTGCTGTGGAAAAAGACATGTTAAAGTCACCCCCCACTAGCACCATAGCTGGTAGAAGCTTAGCTACTTTATTTAAAACTCTTTTCAAGAACTTCAGCTGAGACTGGTTAGGGACATAGACATTACATAATACCACAGGGGAATCTTGGAGAAAACCCTGGAGAATAATGAACCTACCCCCCGGATCAATTATGGAGTTGGAGATACGTATAGGGCAAGTAGCTGAAAGCAAAATGGCTACTCCCGCTTTCTTTCGGGTTTGAGAAGCTACATATTCTTGCGGGTATAAGTGTCTAACAAATGAAAAATTGCCATCTTGGTTAAAATGAGTTTCCTGTAGAAAAACTACCTCAGCCTTGTGTGTTTTCACTTCTGTAAGTAAGAGACGTCTCTTAATAGGAGAATTAAGACCCTTAACATTAATAGACAATAGCTTAGACATAGTGAAAATACCATAGGAAATAAAAGCTAAATATCCGACTACTACCAATGGCTATAGGAAAACCCATGTACCAAAAGAGGAACAAATTCTTGAGAAATTCGACACGAAACAAAAGGGAGGGGGAAGACAAATCGACATAACAATTAAAACATAGAACCATAGAGACGGGAAAAATTCCCAGAGACATTACCAAGCTCCCAGGAAAACCTAGGGCCCGGAGAGAGAATCAGAGATAATGTTTACACTAATCAAACTGACCAGTGGCGCAGTATTGATTGTTGGAAGGCAGGTCAACAGTGACACCTCTCAAAATAGAAAAGACAAAGGAGATAGAGAGGGAACACTAATCTGTATATCTCTCAAAAAATAATGGGGAGAGCGATATGTCCGACCAGGAAGCCCAGTAGGATGGCTCTGACAGCTAATAGGTATATGAGTAGAAATAATAAAGGAGAGAAAAAAAAAAAAATATATATATATATACATATATATATATATATATATATATACATATATATATATATATATATATATATATACACATATATACTTTAGGGGGAGGGAGGGAGGGTATGGGGGAAAGGAGAAAGAAAGAAGAGAGAAGAAGAGAGAAAAAAAAAAGGGGGGGAAGGGGAGGTATCTATCAAGCAGACATATCTGACGTGAATGTGAAGCTATAAAACAAGAGGGAACATCCCAACTCGTAAGTCATTTAGCAAACTAAGAAGAAAAAACCTGGCGAGGTAAGTAAGAAAGTCAACCCGGGGAACCTACGGGACTCCCAGAGGGTGAGGTGCGAGGAGACACGTTGCTTCTTCTTTTACGTGTCACCTTCTGCCAGACAGGTGGGGGAGCTTGAGCAGAGTCTTCCAGTTCCCAATCTGGAATGTCCGGTTGAGGAATCCCCAGGTTTGAGCAGAAGGTAGGTAAGTCTGAGTGGAAACGCAGGATTGATGTCTGTCCTTTCAGCGAGGCTGAGAGTGAGAAAGGGTATCCCCAGCAGTATAAAATTTTCCGTTCCTTCAGGATCTGCAGTAAAGGCTTTAAGCAGCGTCTTTTTTGTAATGTGATCCAGGAGAGATCGGGGTAAAATTGAAGCTCAGCACCGTTGTAATCAATGGATTTAAGACTTCTAGCTTTGGCCATTATCTGTTCCTTTAAAATATAGTCCTGAATGCAGCAAATCACATCTCGAGGCCTACCCCTGATATCTTTTGGTCTGAGGGCTCTGTGCGCTCTGTCCATCTTAATTCGATGACTTTTTGCTTCCCCCAATACGGAGTTAAAAATTACGTTTAGAATAACATGTAGGTCTTCTTTTTTTTCTGTTTCAGGAAGCCCTCTAATTCTAATATTGTGGCGTCTCCCTCTATTGTCCAAATCTTCCAATCGCCTTGTAGTTTCATGGAGAGCCTGGGCATGGGAGTTGACATTGGTTTGTAGTTGAGAGACATATCTTCTGGTGTCGTCATGAGCATTTTCCAGGGAGTCAACACGACCCGCCATATTTTTCAAATCTTGTCAGATGGAGGCTATTTCAGAACGGCATGCGTCCTTAATCTCTGCTACAAGATTTTTAAAGTAATCCTTAGTTGGAATTTGCCGTATGTACTCTCTTAGTTCCGGGTCCATATTAGCGACAGAACCTTCAGCCTCCAGGAGAAATTCTTGGGATGGAGACCACTGACTATCTAACATAACCGATGAGCAGGCTCAGGTATCTACTGGATCCGTCCATGACGGTTGTTTTATCACAGACATGTCGGTTATTTTCCGCTGGGATCCATGAGCTTTAGCTGATTTGGGCGGCATTGTAGTTGTAGAGAGAAGAATTGCTGTATAAACAGGAACTTGATGAAGTGTTGAAAGAGAGGGAAAAGTAATTAGCAGAGGAGGGAGACCCCTAGTGGGGGAAGCCAAATACTGAAATCAAGTTGTGCAGGATATAGCAGGTTCCTGCACAGTGATCCGCACCTGGTTTGGAGAGACTCAGAGCAGATTAAACAGCTATCTAATGTCCCAGAAACAGTGAAAGTCTCTCTGTGAACGGCCCTCTCTCACTTACTTGCAAGAGCAGATGACTCTAGGAGCAGTATAACAGTTGTCCCCCGGGGGATCAGTAGCAGCCCTGTATTTCTGGAGGTAAATAAGCGGCAGAGAGTTGTATCTGTCCGTGATGTGCCCAGCAGTTATAATGCTGCTGTATAGGTAGGCAGGTAAGCAATAGAATGGTCGACCTGTCTCCAATTTCCTCCAAAGCTGCACTGCAGCCACGACTGCAGGAAAGTAGAAGGGAGCTGTGACGATCCCCAGGGAGCTTGACTACAATCATGTAGCAGCAGAAGCAGCCGAGGGTTGACCCAAAGCTCAAAGGATCCGATGGCCACACTGCTGCCAGAGACGTGAGGAGGCCGCGGGAGGCTGCGCCAAATACAGGTGGGCCTGAGCGTAGCAATAGGGCCGTAAATGCAGGCAGGCGGCTGGGGGCCGCAGATGTACTCTGGGGGAGTCCGGAGTTATCGGCGCGACGGCGGGAGAGCCGCACTGAGCACCGTGAGTCCCGCTGTCAGCGCGGCAGCTGCAAAGGTAGGCGGGCAGTGCGGGGCTGTTCTTAGCTTTCCGGCGGGCCCCGGGTCTGGATCGCAGCACCTACCTCTCTTGCTGGTCCTTCAGCAGAACGGGCAGCTCCGGTCAGTTCCCGGCAGAGGTAGCAGCAGACAGCCGCGCCAAAATCCTCTTCTGTCCTGCGCGGTATCCGAGTGGAGTACAGTGAGGGCCCGGCAAGATGGCGCTGGGAAGACCACGTGACGGGGTGAGGTGGATCTTCCGCCGTAAATTTCAGTACGGTAAAACGGGTCCGTTTGGGATTTCAGACAGTCTTGCAGTCTGGATGGTAGCAGGAGCCTTCTCCAACAGCTTTAGGGTGTTTTCGCCAGGTTTTGAGCCGATGTAGCTTCACTTAGAGCTGCAGAGCCAGAGGAGCTCCTAAGCTAGGCAGCCATCCTGATCGGGATCCAGACCACGCCCCCCTCTATCTAGTTTTTAAACGAGTTATAATTGGGTTACACCCAGAAGGTCCTATTTAAGTGAGTGTGAGGCAGCAGTAGCGCAGCCATAAGTAAGGGTCACGTGACCCGAAACGTGTCGGCGGGTTAGCTTTATCGACAGCACTAGCCTTTGTCTGGAGGTCGCTCATGCCGTACTTGTATGTATGCCAAAGTTTTTACTTTTAAAATGTATTAATAAAGTCTAAGCTATTATGCTTTTTATTAAGCCCGGTTTGCACCTGCTATAGCGTCTGTGTACCGAAGAATTTTTGAGCCGGTTCATGCTTTATAGCTGCTTTTGCTTTGGACTTTGGTGGGGTTGGCACCCGGAGCCGACAGCTCATTCAGACGGCACAGATGGATCAACATTAGAGGTGAACTGTACACTTCATTTGATTGCTGTTTGACAATATAAAAAAGGGACCCAATATAAAATAATGAAAACAGAGTCTAAATTTGTAGGGTAAGGTCAGTTGCTTTTAATTTGTACTTTTATATATGTCCTCTTTACAAATGAGTTTACCTGATATGCAGTGGAATTTTGTCAACTAAATTTATGTTCTATACTACCAGTAAAAGCTTCCACAAAGTAGGATGTTGAGAATTTTTTCTGTATAGTGTTTTAACTCAAATTTGATTCCTGCAAATCATCTTGCATAAAATGTTTATCCTATGTATATGTAAAGTGTGATGTTTTGATTGTAATAGACACATTTTTAAACCCTTTGTACCAAACACTACTGTAACAAAGTGTTTCAGTTTTAGAAAATGAAGGGTAAATAAAACAGCAATAAATCATTGCTCCTAGACATGAAGTAAGTTAGTGTGATGATGGTATGGTGTATAATGTAAAGCATACATTAAGCATTACATTTTGTTTCATGAAATTCACTGATTAAAGTACTGCATTAAATGTCTATGGACATACTGAAATTAAATTATTGATTCATATGTAAAGATTAAGGCAAAGTAAACATTGCTTATAATTAGATTTTAATATTCGATCGTTTATTTGTATTCATTTACAACAACAGTAGGGAGATTGAGTTCCCCAACATTTTAAGGTTGATAGTGTCATGCTGACAACATCTCAGAGAAGAAGTTGATATCTAACAAATAAGAAATAACCAGCAGTGAAACAAATTGAAAAGGTAGGTTTCACACACAGATTTAAAGAGGTTTTCTCACTACAAGCTTTTGCAGACTTGAGCTGTTTCTCTCTCTCTCTTACATCTTGAGATCCAGGGGTGGGTCTTTCCTCCCAGTAGGCGTGTCTTTCTGCACTGAAGACATCATCATTCTTTGTGAGCAGTGGGAGAGGGAGGATGTCAAAGGTCTGCAGACCTCTTTCAATGGTCAATTATTATGCCTGGAAAGCTGTCAACTCCAATAAGCAATCTTTGTAATCAGCAGTGGTGTAAACAGTTATACATACAGCACCCTAATGTTACATAAAGTGACATCTTGTCATTGTGTCTAGCAGAGTGTTATATGGGTGGATGGAGGGGAAATCAAAGAATTTGCCCCAAACCCTTTTCAAAACCCCGAGCTCCCCCCTGTACATTTTTCACGCAGCTCAGGGGGGAGGAAAATTTTACAAGAGAGCTGGAAGCCAATCACAAACAGGGGGCTTTCCCCAATCCAGGGGATTTCCAAAAAATATTCAGGTAGCCAGCCCACATGCAAAGAAAAGGCTTTGGCCCGCCCCCCCGGGGTTTGTGACTGTTGGGTTTTTTAAGCTGTAAAAACCCCAACAGTTTAAAATTCATAGTTGGCCTAAAATAGTGATGGGGGGCCGACTACGTTGACTATCGTAAAACCGGGTCGATAGCCCGATATCGGAAAATTAAAAATAAAAAAATTTTTTTTTGAATTTGTTTCCATAACAGATTATCCCCGGGATGACCTTTTAAAAAGTCTATGGGAGGGGAAACAAAAACCTTCATTCTTAAACCCAAAACGGGATGGAGAAGCGGGGAATTAAAAACCAAAAACAGTCAAAGGGATAGTGTTTACATCTTAGGCAACACACTTGGGTTTAAAAAAAGCCACAGAAAAAAAACTCAAAAGACCTTTCCCAACAAACCCTGTTTTTGAAACCACACCCCAATAAACCCTTTAAAAACCTGCATGACCCAAAAAATTAAAAAAAGTGCCAAAAGGGACAGTATTGATTTGAACCCATCATTTTATTTGGGGAAACTGGACATTGAATACCCCTGCCCCGGGAAAAGCGGGCAGGGCCCCCAAACCGGAAATGCCCCCGTTTAAAAAAGGGCCCGGGAAAAAAAGGAGTCTTTAAACCCACCTTTTTTAGTTGAACTGAAAAATTAACTATATCTGTCCTGACCGCAGAAATGACCAAAAAAACCTGTCTGCCCAAACAGTTTTAAAAAGTGCGGGAAAAAAAGGATGTTTTTAAACCCACCTTTTTAAAGTTAAAACGGGGTTTTTGGGACTAAAATTGATCTGTACCCCCAGTAGGGACCTTTTTAAAACCTTCAAACCCCCAAATTTAAAAAAATGCCGGGAAAAGGAGTTTTTAAAGGGACCCATTTTAGTTAAAATTTTTTTTTTTTTTTTAAAAAAACCCTTTAACTAATCTGTCCTGTCCCGCAGTATGACCATTAAACCTGCTGACCCCCCTTTTAAAAAGTGGGGGAAAAAGGGGAAATCTTTCAACCCCCATTTTAAAGTTAAAAAAAGGCCTTTTGGACTATACCTGTTCTGTTCCACAGTATGACCATTAAACTAGCATGAGCCCCAGATTTAAAAAGTGCCGCAAAAAGGAGTCTTTGAACCACCATTTTAGTTTCACTGGACATAGACTTTTTCCCTTTGTCCTGGCCAAAAAGAAAAAAAGGGGAGCCCCAAAACCTGATAAACCCCCAAAATTAAAAAAGGGTGGGAAAAAAAAAAAAAGGACCCTTTAAACCACCTTTGGGTAGTTGAACTGGACTTTTAACAAATTTTGGGTCTTTTTAAACCCAAAATGCCATTAAACCTGTCGACCCCAAAATTAAAAAAAGTCCCGGAAATGGGATCTTTAAAACCAAACCTTTTAGTTAAAAACGGACATTCACTAAAACCTGCCCTGTCCCACAGCTGCCCCCAAAACCTGCATACCCACAGATCACATTTGGCCCCACTATGCTATTTTGAAACAGTTCTGTCATTTAGTATATTTTTTTTTAATTTGGAAATTTGTTTCCCAAAAAATTTTTAATTTGGGAAGTTTTTTTTTATAGTTTTAAAAATTAAATTAAATATTTTTGTTTTTTTTTTCAAGTGTGAAAAACATACAATTTTACACCCCCCCCTTCATTTTTTTAAAGGTTTTTTTTTTTACACGTGTAGATGTGTTAATTCTTTCCGGGCACCCCCCCCATAAGAAATTAAAATTGTCCAATCACCCCCAAAACATTTCTTAGTTGAGAAGACATTTCCCCCCCCGGGG
The DNA here is from genome assembly GCA_025379985.1 of Phyllomedusa bahiana. Classification (NCBI taxonomy): domain Eukaryota; kingdom Metazoa; phylum Chordata; class Amphibia; order Anura; family Hylidae; genus Phyllomedusa; species Phyllomedusa bahiana. The sequence continues at coordinate 47,108 of JAODAL010020376.1, read as the reverse complement.
CTTCGAAAGTGTTTTCCCCCCAAATCAATTCAATGGTTTCATTTTTCCTCCAAACCCTTCTTCAGTGTTTGGGGGACGGGAACTCCCCGGGAATTTAAAATGATGCGCCCCCCCATATTTGGAACTCCCACCCCCCAGAAAATTTTTTTAAACCCTTCAAATTGTAAAAATTTGTGTCCAGCCTGGGCCCTTTTAAACACTATTAACCTCACAGAAAACCCCCTTTTTTCCCAAATCTGTTTTTTTTGGGAAAAAATTTTTGAAGCTCTCCTGATTCCCCCCCAAAGGGGTGAGAGCCAGTGCTGCCGTCGCCCCTTCTGTTAAAAACGGGGGTCCGGGCTGCCAGGGCCAGATTTACAGGGGGTGGGGGTGGGGGCCCAGGCTAGCGTCTTTTCCATTATTAACACCCCAAGGTTTTAACCCTGTCAGGGTCGGAGTTCCCAGGGGGTGGGGTTTGAGAGCCCGGGCGGGGCGCCCCGTCATCTATAAACCCAAAACGGTAAAAAATCCCCTTATAAAGCAGGCAACTGAAAAAAGTCGGGGCTGAACCCAAGTGCGGAAGGGAAGGGGGTGAGGAAAAGCCCTTTCCGGGCCTTCCCTCAGTACACTCAAGACCCGGGTACCCGCTTGCCCCCCTTTTCCTTTATGAGGGCCGGCCCAATTGAGTTTTAATTTTGGAAATACTCCGGGGTTTTAAGGGCTCCTGTTCCACCCAGGGCCCTTTTTTCTTGGCATTTTTTTTCTCTTTTTACTCAACATCTTGGAGGAAAATTGTCTCGGGTCTTTGTTCTCCCCATACCCATGTCCTCGGGAATAACCAAACATTGGTCAAGTTTTTTCCTGTACCCCCTTTTGTAAAATTCAGGGGAAATTTTTTTTTTACCCCCCCCCCCTTTATTTTTTTTTAACATGAAATTTTTTTTGGGTAGTTTAATTCTAAAAAAACACTTTTTTTAAAATAGGAGGGAAATCCCACCATTTTCTTTGTTTCCCCTTTTTTTAAATTTTAAAATTAAAAAGGGGTTTGTCTCAAAAAGGGTTTGCTAGCTATTTTAAAAGATCTTGCAAAAAAAAAGTCTTTTTGGGAATTGGGGTCATTAACAGTGTCCCCACCCATTCCTGTTTTTTGACAGCACCATCACCCTTGAGCCACTCTTGACAATTGTGAAAAAACAAATGTCTGTTTGAAACCCCCATTTTTTATAATAAAGGAAACCTTTTAGTCTAGCTGATGTCACAACCCAAAAAGCCCCCCAACAATTCAAAACCCTGTCCCATGAGCCCAAATTTTTGACAATTGTGAAAAAAACAAATGTCTGTTAGAAACCCACTTTTTTATATTGGACCTGTCCCCTAGCTGCATGTCACAGCAAAATGCCCCCCAAAAAATTTAAAAAAAAAGACCCTTGAGCCCCCTTTTTAACAATTGTTAAAAAAAAATGTCTGTTTGAAAAAAAAATTTTTTTATAATAGGACCCGTTGTAAAAAAGCTGCATGGGCCCAGCAAAAAAGGGCCCCAAAATTTAAAAAAAATTTACCCTTTTGGGGGGCCACTTTTGGGCAATTGTGAAGAAAAAATGTCTGTTAGAAACAAAAAATTTTTTTTAATAGGACCTGTAGTATTTCTGCATTTCAAAAACCGCAAGACCCCAAAAATTATAAAAAAGACTTCCCCAGCCCCCTGTTAAAAATTTTGAAGGGGGGAAATGCCACTTAAAAGCCACATTTCTGTTCCAAAGGACCATTTAATTTTAGCTGTATCTCACACAAAAATGACCCCCCCAAAAATTTTAAAAAATGACTTCTCAGCCACTATTTAAAAAAATTTTGAAAGGAAAAAAAGACTTTGAAGCCACATTTTTGTTTTCCCAAAGGGGCCCTAAAAAATAGCTTTACTCCAGCCAAAAATGACCTCAAAAACCCTTGACAATGCGAAAAAATTCCCAAAGAAAAAAGTGAGTAAATGGAATATGATGTTGTCACGAAACCTTGGGGTGTCTTTTACAGTCTCCTCACAGCAAAACCCGCAAAATGAATGTTGGGAAAATGAGAATAAAAATTGCAAATAAAAAAATGATCCAAATTTTAAAAAAAAATTTTTTAAGAGGACCATTTTTTTTTTTGAAGAGGAATTGGAAAATAAACCCCCCCAAATAATCGGGACCCCCGGCTTGGGGGGCCAAAAACATCATCAGAGAACCATGGGGCCCGAATTTATCTTTTTTTAAATTTTTAAAAAAATCAAACGATCCCATTAAACTGTGGGGAAAAACGGATGCGTTTGTCTGTTAAAGACCCTCCAGCTGTGCTGAAGGTCCGCCCCAGATATGGCGCTGGGCTGCTGGGGAGGACAACAAACCCCTATGGGGGTGGCGGCGAGCTTGGGCCCTTTTGCCCTTTTGGTACCCCCGAAGTCTATTGGGGCCCGGGAACCCCATTACAAAAACATTTGGGGTTGAGACCCCCAGATAGTCGTGCACCCTGATCTTAAGCGGGGCTCTGGGGTGTTGGATGTGTGCCCTGCATTGCTTTCGTTGGTGAGGTTTGGGAAATTTAAAGATTGCCAGAGGGCACCCATTAGGCTTCTGCCACCTTTCCTGCTGCTGCCCGGGCCCCCTAAAGGCTGCTTGGCACTCTACTGTGTTACGTCGCTGATGTTTTTCCCCCATGACATTTGAGGAACGTGAAGCAAAACGCAACAAAATGTTCCCGTTGATCAATCAGCAAGGTCTCCATTTCCCTTTTTTTTTTACTCTTATTTGGGTTTTGGGGGGAAAGGGAAAGGGGCTGATTTTGTTTTTTTACCCCGGGGGGCCAGGGGGGGCCCGTTCACTATGTTGGGTTTTTTTTTAAATTTTTTTTATGGCCTTTAAAGCGAGGGTCAAAGTTTGGGGGAAAGGAGGCATTCCCCAAACACCCCATGTGAGATATGGACCTTGAAATTTTCCCAAAACTCTGGTCCCAGGGGCACTAGCAAACTGAATTCCTTTTCCACCCCCAGGCCGCACCGGGGTACTTTTCAGGGCCCGGTCCTTCGTACCCCGCGTTTAAAGGAAATTTCGCTGCTGCCACAATCGCTGGAGCATGTGGAGGGTGGAATTTTTCAGGTGTTGCCACGTCAAAAATGGGGAAAGGTTGGCGGGGAGGCCGAGCTGAACCCCGCCCCCGCAAGCCGGGGGGGAAAGAAGCCCCGGGGTGGCAACGGCGGAAGTGCGAAAAATCAGACTTTTGAGGGGCCCCCCCCGGCAGGGCCCGACCCCGGGGGAGCTCTTTAGAAATTTTGGGGCGACCCAAAGGTTTTATGACATTTTGGGCCCGGCAAAGGGGGTGCTCCAGCCCCCACCGATCTTTAAAGGGGGGCCCCAGAATTTTGACCGTTTTTTTCCCCCCACACCCCCCCTTGCCGGGCACAAGGTTCTTGTCACCCACCAAAGGGTTTGGGGGTCTCGTTGCGGAGAGCCACCCACATTTCCTGACCTGGGGTGGGGAAACGGCCCCTCCAAGACAGATTGATTTCAACAGGCCGGGTTTTTCCTTGGGAAAAACGTGATGCCACCGAGGACCGGGGGGAAAGAGCCCTGCACCACCCCTGGGGTTTTGAAAGCGTGCGCCGAGCCTAAAAAGCCACCCGTAAAACCCCAAGACATCCACCCACTCCCCAGACTGTCACAGAGAATAGGGGCCCCTTGGCCGGGCTTACAACCCCAGGTGTGGGTGGCAGATGGCCCTTTTTTTTTCCCCCACAGATGCGGGAAAATTTTGCCTTAAAAATTTTAGATGACACGGGCGGGGCCAGGGCGGGGAAAGGTTTTTCTGGCAAAAAAAAGCCTCCCGGGCATCTGGTATTGGGGGAAAGGAAAGGGCCCTTTGCCTTTGGGGGAAACCCCTCGGTGTCCCCCAAGCCCGGAAAGGAAAACATTTCCAAGGGCCCCAAAAAAAGCCGGGCAATGCCGACATTAAAGGCTTTTGGGAAGGGGTAGGAGGGGGTCTCTGGGGGGTGCGGTGGAAACCCCGGGCGAGGTGGGGGCGGGAAAGGGGAAAAGGCTGTTTCCCTATAAATACCTGAGGGGACAGGGGCAGCTGAGGAACGTTTGGTTTGGTGGGGGAGGAGGCGCAGACCAAGAGGGTGTGACAGTGGTTGAGGCCCGGCGTCGGTCTGGGCCTTTTTTTTTGGCCAAGGGGGTTCCCCCTCCTTTTCCCAACTAAATCTTTTCCGCTGCAAGTAAACTAGAAAAGTTTGGGGGGTTAAACCCCCAAAATTTCTTCCCGGGCTACTTTTGCTTTTTACGGCAAAGGCGGATTTTGCCCTTCACGGGGTGAATCAAAAGGCTTGCCAAAAAAAGGGCCCCAGGCTTAAAGAGGTTTTGGACCTTTTTGCCCGAAATAAGCGAGGAGGGGGGGTTTCCGCTGACCGGGGCCGGGGCGGAATCATTAAAGGCGGAATTTCTGCGGACCGCCCTCCCCCTTTTTTTGAGGCGGGCCCTTACTGACCCCTTACACACGTCCCCCTCCTCACCCATTTGATGAAGCCCCTCGCAAGAAAAATCTGCTAAAAAAACCACGTTGGATCCGCAATGTCGCCCATCATAAATCATCAACACAGTGATTTCCCCCCCCGGCCCCCCCCCCCCTTTTCCCTACATTCTGCCACCCCGGGGAGCTGGGGGGCTACAAAGAAAGGGGGGGGACTGCAAGGCTGCCGACCCCCCCGGGGGATTTTGGCCGATTGCCCGGGTTTCCTTCCCCCTCAAATGGCATCATTTAACGGGCTCAGACCCGATTAAAATTCCCTTTAGCCTCTTGTTTTTTAAAACATGCCTTCCCCCCAAACCCCCGAAATTTGTCATCAAAGAGGTCTTCAGAAAATGGTTTACCCACAGTGGGGGGTTAACGATTAACATTTGGGCTCCCTTCCTTCATTTTTGGGACGGGATGCTGATGATGCTGTTTACGAAAATTGGGGCCGTGATTTGGGAGGACGGGGAGGTAAGCCCCGGGCTGGATGCGGGTTTGCAAAAACCACTAAAGGGAACGGGGGGCGCGCTGCTCGAAAACTGAATTCAGGGGGCCCCCCCCCCCCCTGACCCAGCGATGAAGGCGGACGGTCCTGAAAACCGACAATCCACTGGCTTCCCGTGTTGTCCCCAAAGAAACGGGAAAGACACCTTTCTCTTGTACCTCTACCTCCATGCCCAAACCCCCCTTTTTGCTCGCTTCCCCACCTGCTTTTTCCGCTCCATGTTCAGAAAGATAAAATTTGAGGGGAAAAAGGAAGATTTTTTGGAACGTCCTTTTTAAAAAAAAGCCCCGGCAAACACAGCTTTTTCCCCAAACCCCTTAAACAAAAAAAAATTTGGGCGGGATTAAAATTTTAAAAAAACTGAAAAGGGGGGTTTAAAATCAACAAATCGGGACGGGGGGCAAAAGGGGAAAAAAAAACACGTATCAAAATGTAAAAAGGGATAATAAAAGGTTTTTGGAAAACCTATCAACCTGGGTGACTAAAACAATTGCGGGAAATTAAAAATTTAAAAACGCAAGGTAGCCTAAAAACAAACTGGACTGGGCAAAAGTCCCAAAAAAACACGAAACGGGAAATGTAAACCCGGATAAAAAAAGGTTTTTTTTGGCACCTATAACCTTTTGGGGGAACACACAATTGCTGATTAAAATTTTAAACTGAAGGGAGCTCTATCAACAAAACGGGACGGGGTTAAAAGTGCAAAAAACACTTCCTGAAAGGGAACGGAAAATAAAAGGAAATTTTGGCACCTATAAATTTAAACCCCCTGTGGTGACTCCCAAAAATTGGCTGATTAAAATTTTAAAAACTCCCAAGGTACCCCCAACAACAAATCGGGACGGGGCCCAAAAGGCAAAAAACAGTATCAAAATTATAGGGAAAATAAAAGGTTTTTTTTGGGCACCAAATAAAATTCACCTGTGGTGATTTAACAATTGCTGGATTCAAGTTTCACTCAAAGGTCCCTTTTATCCAACAAACTGGACGGGGCAAAAGTGAAAAAAAACACGTACTGAAATTATACGGAAAAAAAAGGGGTTTTTTTTGGCATTTATCAATTCCCCTTTGTGACAACAAAAAATTCCCTGGATTAAAATTTTAAGGCCAGGGTACCTTACCCAAACAAATCTGGACGGGCAAAAAGCAAAAAACCCCGGATCTGAAATGTATACGGAAATAAAAGGTTTTTTTTTTGGCACCTATCAACCTGGGTGATAAAAAAATTTCCCTGTTTCAAATTTAACTGAAAGGGTCCCTCTATAAACCAAGATAACTGGGCAAAATTAAAAAAGAAAAACCACTGAAATGTATACTGGTAACCCAAAGTGGAGTTTTTGGCACCTAACAAATAGAACCGGGGGCCCAGTTATTAGAAAAGATCTTATCCAATAAAAATTCAGGCTGCCCAATACCCAAGTAATATTTAAAACAGAAAACCCTTTTTAATAATAAAGCTATTGAATTGAAATTTTGAATCTTTAAAAGAGCTTGTCTTTTTTTCGCCCGCACCCCCCCCCCCCCCCCCCCCCCGTTTCCCCTCCTGTGACTTTAAAACGGTGATGCCCCTTTAAAAATTTCCCTCTCCCCTAACTACCTAAAGTCTGCAAATTTTCTGATCTAACTGAGTTCAAAAAGGATCAAAAGCTAAAAAAAAGCTGTCTTTTTGTGAAAAAATAGAAAATTTTTCGCTGACCCTGTTTGCACAGAGGCAGAGCGCATGCCCATACTCTTTTGAGATACGACACACACGATCAGGGAACGGGAAGGGGGCTTTTCCCTATGAAAAAAGAGGTCATGTGATTTTTCCAGCCAAACGCAACCATACATATCCCAGTCATGACGTCGCACACACATCTCACCCTGCTCTATTCTGTAAGCTGATTTGCTGCGCGCCAAAATGACAGGAAGCGCCGAAAATGGCGCGATATTAATAGATTATGCACAAATTTTAACCTAAATTATCTCGTGATCTAAAAAATCCGATCAACGTAAATACCGTGCCGATTTCAACTTTGTCGATAATAATCGCTCAACACTACTGCTATACTAAATGATTTAAATAATACAAACCAATTGCAAAAGTGCTTATTTTTACTGTCCCCATCATTACAGATATGATCTTTGTAGCGAGAAAACCCCTTTAATTTCCCTTTTTCAGAGTTGAAATTTTTGGTCTAAACATGTTGAACAAAGATGTTTGTTGAGTGTTATTGAGAAAATGTTTTGGTTTGTCCATTTTAGTGGTATTTTTGGTGTTAGTTGCATCTTTCAACTGTTTGAAGGCATTTCAAAATAAATCCATGACACCTGGAAAACCAGTTGTACAAGACAACACAAATTCTGACACTCCACTAAAAATGCTATGTACAACTTGTTGTATATTTCACCGATTGGCGTCGGATTCCCGTACATTCAATTGTATGGGGCCGATGGCAAATCCGAAAACCGGCCACGGCTTTTGAGCAAATCTGCTCCAAAAAATGCGGTCCTGTCATGGTCCAGCAATGTCAAAATGCCTTTGGATTTTGGACATTTGCTGTGTAGACATATGCTTACAATGCCTTTTTTTTGTTTACATGTGTTTACAAAATAACATTGTGTGAAGGAGGATGCACATATCCTTTTTGCAAAATGAAAATTCAAAAATTGTACAACAAAAAAAAAAGGGTGACATATGAAAACTGACGCCTCTTTGTCAGGTCTAAATCATTTTAGATGGGTGTAGAATGCGACAGTATGTATGAACCTGATGTACCATGGTTCATATATGTACCGCCTAATAAATGGCGTTCAACATAAATGTGGCGCATTGTAAGTGATGCGAGTTATGCATCACAAATGTGTGTAAAGGATTCCTGACTGACAACTGGGGTCATGGTAAACAAACTTACTGCTAATAGGCAAAAAAAAAAATACCAATTATTTCCCAAATAACACCACTAAAGTGGTATAAACTTAGTTATGATAATTATAAAACTAGATACAATTATGTCATATAAAATTAATATCAAATTATATAATATAAAAATTATATAAAATTATATAATATAAATTATCCAATCAAATAATATTAATATCAAATTATATGAGATAAAATTAATATAACATTTTATAACATAAAAATATAAAACCAATATAGCATCTACTATAAATCGGGTTATCGTAGTATTATCAATGATTATACACATATAAAGACATTCATATACACCATAATAATCCAAGCCTTTTGGGTATAAATAGTTCGGAGAAACTCCGAACCCACCACATAATACACCCCTCTCAATTGTACATATAGAAACAAACAAAACTGAGAGTATAGGGTAAAAGGTATTTTTATTGTTTACAAATATTAAAAACAGTAGTGTGAGACAGTATGTGTCCGTAAGAATCCAAGAAAAACATGGGTGGACAAGGAAAATGCACAGGTAAGAAAGGTATATAGTGTTACCATAAGTCAACTAGGTAAAAAGCAATGGTTGTAATTCCCAAGGACATACAGAGAGGCCCATAGGTAAATACAAAGTGCATCAACTGAAAGCCAAGAAGCCAAGGGAAGCAAAGAGTTACAGGTATAGATAACTACAAATTCTTACCGGTGATGAACCTTGTCCAGCACCCACCCCTGGGCTTCTTGGCTTGAGTTGATGCACTTTGTATTTACCTATGGGCCTCTCTGTATGTCCTTGGGAATTACAACCATTGCAATCTATGTAGGCCTTAATCATACATTTTCAGGATGGATAACAGAGGAACCTCACATCACAGTGTTGTAAGTAAAGCTGCTCCAGAATTGTTATCTTATGTGTAGTACCAGGATTTACTTTTACACAACGATAATGGCTACGTTGCAGGGATCCATCAGGGAACCGTGAAAAAAGGGAACTCGATGGATTCTGTGAAGCAGCTATTATCGCAGTGTGAACCCACAGCCAACATCTCTACTATAAATCCTGTGACTTACAGGTGGCATCTTTTCCTATTGCCATGATAACATCTGTGAAAAACCGTAATGTTTCTTTTTTAGGCTAGGTTTACACAGAATAGGAAAAAAAAACTCGTCAAAAACCAAAACTTAAAAATTGCTTTGAACTTCTTGCCCAAAGCAGCTGGGTTTCTGGTGAGTTTTTTGGGTGGTTGTCAGTTTTTGGTGCCTTTTTTGGCACATTTTTATGACTGTTTTTGGGCAGCTTTTAGTGTATGCAAAATCCATATACCTCGTTAAGACACCTGGGATGTTTTACAACAGAACCGTCCAAAAAGTGTGCCAAAAAACGTGCAGCCCGTTACATAGACTTCAATAGTAAATTTTCTGCCTTATTAAGCCAGGTTCACACGGCTTAAAATGGGCCGTAATTCGGTCCATAATTACGTGCCGGAGTGCGCAAATTACGGGCTGAAAATGGCCCAGTCATTATGGTAATCCCCAGTTCTCATAGAGAACTATGGATTACGTCTCCTCTCCCTGCTCGGCGAATACGCCGAGGGGGGAGATAATTGACATGTGAATTACCAGCGCCGTATACGCGCCACTGGTAATGCAAGTCTATGGGCCCCTGGCCAAAAGGCGTGATTACGCCCCGCAGTTAAGCCGTGTGAACATAGCCTAACAAAAAAGATCAGCAGCAAAAACGCTGTGGAGACAACAAACCGTTTTTACTATTAAAGTCTATGAGATCAGTTTTCAGTGTTTTTTTCAGCAGTTCTAGAGAACGAAAAACGGTGAAAAAATTACTGAAAAGCTGAGCTGTGGAGACATGTAGATTTCTTTGGCTCTTCATGGCTATAGCTGTCCTCAACCTCTATAAGACCACTAGTAAATTCAGACCCCAGGTCATAGGAAAGCAAATTATTCAGACCAGAACAGAGCGTCATAATTCAGGGAAGCCATTTACTGCAAGTCCTATAGGCTGAGTGTAAGCTGCAGCGCCAAGATCAGAGAGTCATCTCAGTGGGGATGGTCGCTCTGCTGAAGCGCAGTCTCACATGATGGCAGCAGAACCACATGTTGAGGTGATTTTATTTTTGCTGAAAATGTGACCCTGTTGATGTTAAGAATCACTCTAGCCAAATGTCGCTTGACCCAGCCTGGACCTGCATCTATCAGACATTTACGGCACAACTTGTGGGTTCTATGGATAAGCCATAAATGAGCAAATGGAAATGTCCCTTTAATTAATTTTTTTTTTTTAGTCCAGACAGATTTTGCGGTTTCATTTTCACACTTCTTATCACCCCAGTAATATAGCCTCCGTAGTGGCTGATATGACTGCTACAGGGGCTTATTATTACTGTCTACAGAAATCATAGCAGCCCCTACCGAGGTGATATCACTGGTGTAGCAATAGGGGCTGAAATCACTAATCCAGGCCGGTAATGATCTATATAGATGCTGGAGACTGAAGATCAGACTATGATATCGATATAGGTCATTACTGGCCTTGGCAGCTCCTTTCAGCCACTGTTGTTCTGTGATCTGCAGAGTGCTGCCTGTGGGGTCAGCTCACTCACCAGGGGTCCACCAGGGGGTCGTCCTCAGGAGCTGCCCTGGCTTCTGCAGGAGCCCGGGAGTGAGAGTCTTTGAAGTGCCGGGCGCTGCGGAGACACTGCTCAGGTCAGGAGGCGGAGCCGCACACTCTGGGCAGCACTGGGGAGATGTAAGGCTGTACAGCCCTGCTCAGGACCTGCCGGCTGCCGCCAGTGGAGTCCTGATGCAGGATGCCCCCGCTGCTATTACTGAGCAGCACAAGCAGCCCACAAGCAGAGCGGCCCGCCGGGCATCTGCCCGGTATGGTCTATGCTCAGTCCAGGCCTGACGATGACACAGACGTAGAGGAGATCGCAGAAGATCTCATTGACAAAATTCTGGAACACTGCCGGAGCGTTGCAGAGGCCAAATGGCATGACGAGATATTCAAAATGGCCGTCTCCCACTCGTCGCCTTCACGGATTCGAATCAAGTTGTATGCTCCCCGTAAATCCAACTTGGAAAAAAATTTTGCGCCACACAGGCGATCAAAAAGCACTGAGAGCTGAGAGGGGTTATCAATTTTTTATAGTGATTTTGTTAAGTCCCCGATAATCAATACAGGGCCGGAGAGTTCCATCTTTCTTTTCAACAAAGAAGAAACCGGCCCCCGCAGGCGAGGAAGACTTGCGTATGAAGCCTTTACGGAGATTCTCCTGGATATACTCTGACATAGCCTTAGTCTCCGGAACCGAAAGAGGGTAGACTCTGCCTCGTGGGGGAGTAGTACCGGGTTGCAAGTCAATAGGACAGTCGAACGGCCGGTGCGGGGGAAGAGTTTCGGCCTGTCTTTCAGAAAAGACGTCGGCTAGATCCTGGTAAGGAGTGGGCAGACCCGGCAGAGGCTTCGTAGACTTTACAGAGGCGGGCCGTAGAGTAGAACGGAGTACTGGAAGGCATCGCGAGTGGCACGCGGGGCCCCAACAGATAATCTCGCCCGTGTTCCAGTCAAATATCGGAGCATGGTCTTGCAACCAAGGGAGGCCCAGGAGGATTTCAGAGGAGAAGTCTCAGAGTCTCCTTGTGTAGAGCGCCAATCTGTAAGGTGAGAGGCGCAGTGGAGAACCGAATAGCGTCCTTTAGGCATTCGCCAGAGACGGAGGAGACGAACACGGGTTTCTGCATAGGAGTCACCGGGAGACGAAATTTGGACACGAGCGCGTGGCTGACAAAATTTCAAGCGGACCCCGAATCGAGGAAGGTGGTGGCTTGAAAGGTGCTGTCCGACGAAACTCCACAGAGTACTGGAATGGTCAGACGGGGGGAGGCCGCGCAGACACCTAAGGATGCATCTCCTGGGAGCTCTAGGTGCGAGAGTGACCCTGGGCGCACCGGACAGACCCCAATGAAGTGGCCAGAACCGCCACAGCAGAAGCACAGCTGCCTCTGACGACGCTGCAAGCGTTCCTCCTGGGTCAACAGGACTCTCTCGAACTGCATGGGTTCATGCTCAGGAACCATTGGCGGAGGAAGAGGAGGTCGTTGGAACACGGGAGCCAGACGAGGTAGCCGGCGTGGTCGGGTGAGCTCCCGTTGGAGGTGGAGCTCTTGCTGTCTCTCGGCAAACCGAATGTCGATTCTGGTGGCCAACCAAATCAGTTCGTCCAGAGCGGACGTCCAGGTCCCGACCAGCGAGCTCATCCTTAATACGTCCAGAGAGGCCTTGCCAGAAGGTTGCCACCAAAGCCTCATTATTCCAGTCCAGCTCAGAGGCTAGGGTGCGGAACTGCACGAAGTACTGACCCACGGTAGAGTTGCCCTGACGGAGCCGGAGCAGCGCTGCGGCAGCGGAGGAGGTGCGGCCAGGTTCCTCGAAGACGGTGCGGAACCCCTGGAGGAAGGTCTGTAGATTTGCCGCCAACGGATCTCCTCGGTCCCATAATGGAGTGGCCCAGGCCAAGGCTTCACCCGATAAAAAGCTAATTATAAAGGCCACCTTAGCCCGCTCAGTAGGGAATTGGTGCCCCAACATCTCCATGTGGATGGAGCAGTGACTGATGAAGCCACGACACTTCTTGGGGTCTCCATCATAGCGTGAGGGAAGCGTCAGATGCAGAGATGGTCCCGGTGCAGGAGCAACTGGTGCTGACGTGGCGGCAGCAGCCGCAGACAGAGGTAAACGGACCGTAAGGTTCTGCATCATGGCCGTGAGCTGGCCAATATGCTGGTTCTGCTGAGCGACGGCCGTCGTGACGTCCCGGAGGTCGGGCAGAGGTGCCCTGGCGGAATCCATGGCCAGATTGTACTGTAACGGGTTTGGTGGATTTGCTGGACCACCGCGAGCGATGGTGTAGGCCACGCTAGGGAGCGGAGTCTAAGTAGCCCCGGTATTCACCAGAGCCCGCCGCAAAGCGGGATGGACTTGCTGCGGCGTGAGGCAACTAGGTCGCTACCCCTGACGTGACTTGCTTGCGATGGTGGCCGGGGTAATGCGTGGTACAGAATCATAATCCAGAGACGTAGTCGGGGACTGGCAGAAGACAGTGGTCAGAGACAGGCAGACGGTCAGGGCAGGCGGCAATCAGGCAAGGTCAGGAAACGTAGTGGATTGGACTGGTACACGGGTAATCAATACAGACTCCAACACTCTAAAGCCACTGAACGCACACCAACAATCTGGCAGAGAGTGCAGGGGGCGTGTACAATATATAGGACCAGCAGCCGACAATTAGCAAATTAGCGGTGCGCTAGCCCTTTAAATCCAGACTAGCCGTCGTGCGCGCGCCCTAAGCAGTGGGGATGCGCGCGGCGGCCGGGACAGGCAGAAGCAGGAAGCACAGGAGCGTGGACTGGTAAGTAACCTGGCGCAGGAGCATGGGCAGCAGGGGGATGGTCGCGGGCAAGGGGGCGGCCGCGGGGGGTGACGGCAACCGCGCCAGCCCCCATGACAATAAAATTTTAACACCTGATTAAAATCAGTTGAATTAAAGTTAGTAAAAATGAAAAATACAAAAAAATTTAATGAAAAAAATCTTCATAAAAAGCTTTTACAATATGAAAAATCCTGACCTACTGATCCATTGACCTATGTTTTGATGAACGAAAACTAAGATACAATCTAAAAGACTAAAAAGATAAATTTTGCAATATTTTCATTAGATAAAAACAAAAATATAAAAATCTAAACAATAAATCGCTCTCAGAGTGTTCCAGAAGGTTCCAAATGGTGAATTCTCTTGGACACTTACAATAGTATTGTTGATACCTAACGTTCTGTTATCTGACGCTGTATTTAGTAATCTGCCCCATTATCCCTTTTTTTTCCTTTTCTCTCTCTCTACCAGCCTTTCTGCTCCACAATATTATTTGAGATTGGCCCATACTAGACATTGTAACGGAGGAGTGGATCCGCGGGGCCAATGCAAGCGATGATAGCTAAGCCACGCCAGGGAACGGAGTCTAAGTAGCCCCCGGGTTTTCACCAGAGCCCGCCGCAAAGCGGGATGGACTTGCTGCGGCGTGAGGCTACCAGGTTGTTACCCCTGATGTGACTTGCTTGCGATGGCGGCCGGGGTACAGCGTGGTACAGAAACGTAATCCGGAGGCGTAGTCGGGGACAGGCAGAAGGTTTAGGGGAGGCAGCAGAGGTTCGTAGTCAGAGACGGGGCAGACGGTCCCGGGCAGGCGGCAAACAGGCAAGGTCAGGAAACCGTAAGCAAGCGGACTGGTACACGGGTAATCAAGACTGAACCCCAATACTCTCTAAACACACGGAAAACACACCAACAGACTGGCAGGAATACTGGGGGCGGATACCTTAAATAGGACAGCGCCGAAATAACCCAATTTTCGGGACACGGCCCTTTAAATTTAGAGAAGCCCGGGGCGCGCGCGCCTTAAGCGGCGGCCACGCGCGCGACGGCCGGGACAGGCAGGCGCGGCGTTCACTGGAGCGCGGCCAGGTAGAGAGGCGGCGCGGCGGCCGCTGTGGGGGGGTCGCGGGCCGCCGCAGCCGCCGCGCCAGACCCCCGGCGCGGGGGTTGTTGGTCGCGGGGGGCAGCGGAGCCCGCGACCCCCGTGACAGACATCTTTAATGTTGTATTGTATAGACTTTACTATTACATACCATGTTTTGTGCAAGTTATTGCCAGTGGTTGAGCATATCCTTATGTCCTCCACTGATGTCTTCTACAGCCCCCACAAAGGATTATGATTAAGCATTTTACACTTAATCATAGCAGCTTGTCTGCTGCAACTAACAGATTGGCCACTATTTATGTGATAATTGGCCATCTGTATTCTGTCTTGGGAACATTCTCAAGGGTGGGTTGGGTGCCCTTTCTTATCTTAAGCAATATCTGTCTGATGGAATATGGCTACCATAAAAATTACTTCCCCTAATGTAAAGGGATTTAACATCCCAGAGAGGAGGGCGAACATCCTATATTCTATGCATAAACAAAGATCACATATCCTATGTGTACAAGAAACAAACTTCTTATCATATCCCAGTCCTACGTAACTGGTGCCATTCCAGCAACCCATTGTCTAAATCAAAAGGAGTAGCAATCTTTTTCCATAAATCCCTTCAACATGAGATATTGGAGGTTACGGAGGATGAAGAGGTGCGTTATATATTTGGCAGATACAGCATACAGGGCACTAGGTTCACTATAGCTAACTTGTATATGCCTAATCAGAGCCAGGTCTCCTTCCTCATTAAAACTCTGGACAATTTGAATGTTTTCTCTCTTGTGGTGTGCAGAGACTTTAATTTGGCTCTTCATCCTGCTGTAGATACTTCGATGGACAAATCTGTGATCTCACTGAAGTAAAAAGAGTGCGGGACTGCGCCTAAGATTCGCCGTTCGAGGAGGTGCACTCATACATGCGGTGAAAAGTTCACCGCGCCTCGCCAGTGTGTGAGGTGCAGTGTGGGGACTTAAGCGCAGAAGGGACTGCGCCTAACATGTATTCCGAATCGAGACAGGCTGGAAATGAGCGAAAAATCATTAAACATGTCCGTGCGGCATGGAGTTTGAATCAAAAAACTGTTTTTATTACCTGCAAAAAACATTTATCAGAAAAAGAGCTCAAACCTTCTAAAAAATACATAAATAATATCACTTTCCAAAAATCAAGAACGGCGCAACATCAGGAATTTGGATATTGGAAATTGCCGGGAAATACAGTAATTCAAATTCTGTAAGCTCTTCTTATTGGTCGGCATAAATCAGCCAATCAGAATAGGAGCGACAGTGACCCATTAAAACCTATGGAGAAGTATTGACCAATCAAATTCAAAGGCGGGACAGTTCAAAATACAGTAAAAATGCAGAAAAGAGCTGATTGGTTGAACTAGCGGGGGCTTGGCTATCTCGGCCAATCAGAGCGCGAGCTGCTTTGTCCCATTGTAGTCTATGGCCAGATCGGGGCAATGAAATCTCGGCTCTCAGCACCGTGCGGCATGGAGAATGATTAAAAAAATCGTTTTTATTAGGTGTCAAATATTATCTGAAAAAGTGCTTATACCTTCTATAAACATAAATCAATCAAATCCCTAACAATGCGTTTGTCGCCGTCACCGGTGCTACATCAGGAATTGCGATATAGAGAGTTGCCGGGAAATACAGTAATTCAAAATCTGTAAGCTCTTCTCATTAGTCGGCAGAAACCAACCAATCAGAATAGGAGCGACAGTGAACCATTATAAGCTATGGAGAAGTATTAACCAATCAAATGCAAAGACGGACAGTTCAAAATATAGTAAAAAAGGCAGAAAAGAGCTGATTGGTTGAGCCCAGGCGGCAGATATGAATCCACCAATCATATATAGTGCATCTATTTTGAGTGGAGAAAGAAGGGCGCCCTAAAAGTTATTACTGTCTATGGGAATATTCTAGTACTGTGATTGGTTGGGGGGAAGAGGGGCCTTGTCCAGCTTAGCCAATCAGCAGGTGAGCTACCTTCTCATAGCGTTCTATGGGGAAAAGAAATGCAGAGCGAGCTCTGTTTGTAATTGGCTAAGTTAAAAGAGGCGCGGTTATTTGGACCAATGGGAGAGCGAGCGATGCTCTTATGGGTTTTCTAATGCAATTTATAATAAAACAGTACATGGCCGAAATCAAATGATAACACTCATTAAGTTGTACCGATGTGTATATAAAATGAACAATAATATGGGGGTAGCGAAAATAAAGTAATAAAAATTAATTCAATGAATTAATTTTTATTTCTTTATTTTCGTTACAACCATATTATTGTTCATTGGCTAATGAAAATAAAGAAATAAAAATTAACTCATTGAATATATTTTTATTTCTTTATTTTCGTTACCCCCATATTATTGTAAGCTCTTAAAAGTGTGATGTGCACGGTCTTAATAAAGCATGGATCGAGGATGAAGAGCATCTGCAAAACTAGAGGGGCTTCTGTCCAGATTGACTGAAGCGGAGGCGATACATACAAGTTCAAATAGGGAAGAAGATTTTAAAGTATTAATACAAATCCGTCATGACATCCTTCAAATACTGGATCAGAAACATAAAAGATATAAACAGATCTTAGTCACATAGTACGGTTGAAAAAAGACATATGTCCATTAAGTTCAACCAAGGGTTGGGAAAATGTGGGTGAAGGGAGGGGGATAATGAGTTTAAGCCTACCTTCCCTTTTGGTGAATGCTTTGAAACCCATAAGGCAAGAACCAATCTGCTCTAAGGAAGATTTCATTTCTGATCCCAGAGTTGCCATCAGACTGGATCTAGAATTTTATATAGCTACATACGTATTAATATTCTTTAGTTTCAGGAAGTTATCTAAGCCTTTCTTGAAATGCGCAACTGTTCCTGCTGTCACCAGCTTTTCAGACAGGCTATTCCACAGATTTACAGTTTTCACAGTGAAGAACGCTTTTATCCTCTGGAAATTGAATCCTTTTTTCTCCAAATAAAGGGAATGTCCCTTATCTTTTGTGGGGGCTTTACATGAAATAATTTTTCCCCATACTTTTTGTAGGGACCATTTATATAATTATATAAATTAATCATGTCCCCCTGGAGCCGACTTTTCTCAAGACTAAATAAGTTCAATTCTTCTAACCTCTCCTCATAATTAAGATGCTCCATTCCCCTTATACATTTGGTTGCTCTCTAGCTTCATTACATCTTTTCTATAGACTAGAGCCCAGAACTCAACAGCATATTACAAATGAGGCTGAACCAATTTTTATACAGCGGTAAAATTACATCCTTGTCCCGCATATC
Organism: Phyllomedusa bahiana; assembly: GCA_025379985.1. Lineage (NCBI taxonomy): Eukaryota > Metazoa > Chordata > Amphibia > Anura > Hylidae > Phyllomedusa > Phyllomedusa bahiana. The sequence goes on along the minus strand of JAODAL010020376.1, from coordinate 29,356 downwards.
CATGCCTCATTTAATACACACCAATATCTTGCTTGTCTTAGAGGCAGCTGATTGACACTGCATGCTGTTCTGTAATCTATGATTTACAAAAACGCCCAGATCTTTTTCAAGAATCGATTCTCCCAGTTTTTCTCCCTATAGGACATATAACACCTGCTGATTATTCGTACCCAGATGCAGAAAATTAAATTTATCCTCATTAAATCTCATTTGCCAAGTGGATACCCAAACATTCAGTGTGTCCAAGGCTTGCAATTTAGGAACATCTTCCATAGATTTTACTACACTACATAGCTTGGTGTCATCTGCAAAAATAGAAACAGTGCTATTAATCCCCTCCACTATATCATTAATAAATACATTGAATAAAAGAGGACCTAATGTGGAGCCCTGTGGCACCCCACTCATAACCAGGATCCACTCAGAGTAGGAGTCATTTACAACCATTCTCTGAGTACTATCCGATAGCCAGTTTTTAATCCAATTACACACTGTTGTTTCTAAACGCTTATGAGGGACAGTGTCAAATGCCGTTGCAAAGTCTAAAAACATTATATCCACAGCCGCCCCGCTATCCAGGCTTCTACTCACCTCTAAAAACAGATCAGGTTGGTCCAACTTCTGTCCTTAGTAAATCCATGCTGGCAATCACTTATAAGACTATATTCAGCAACATATTCCTGTATATAGTCCCTTATGAGCAAACAGTTTTTCCCACAATAGATGTTAAACTTACTGGTCTATAATTACCTGGGCAAGACTTGGAGTCTTTTTTGAAGATGGGAACTACATTTGCCTTTCGCCAGTCTCCTGGTACTATACCATTCACCAGAGAATGTTTAAATATCATATACAGGGGCACAGCGATAACCGAGCTGAGCTCTTTAAGAACTTTTGGGTGTAAGCCATCTGGGCCTGGAGCCTTGTTCACATTCAGCTTATTTAATGTGGCTTGGACCATTTCTACACTCAGCCAATTAATTATATCAGATGATGTATTAACGGTACTGGCACCGCCTACATCCACACATGGCCCACCCCATCAGCCCCTAGCACTGCACCTATTAGTATGGACACCACCTACATCCACACTGGGCCCGCCCTCATCAGCTACTTTCTCCTTTTTAGTGTATACAGGACTGAAGAACCTATTTAGTAGCTCTGTCTTCTCCTGATCCCCAGTGACCAGCTCTCCATTACTGCAATTTTAGGGTCCTACATGCTCTGACTTTGGCTTTTTGGCAAATTATATGTTTAAAGAATTTCTCGGGGTTTGTCTTGCTGTCCTTGGCCACCTCCCTTTCATTTTGTATTTTTGCTGATTTGATCACTTTCTTTACAAATTTTCAGCTCTTTGTAATTTTCAAAGGCTAATGCTGACCCCTATGATTTATATTTTTTTAAATGCCGTTTTTGTATTATTTATTGCCCTTTTAACAGAAGGTAGAAGCCATGTTGGATTTAGTTTTAATTGCCTATACTTGTTACCCATAGTAATACATTTTGCTATCAATTTCCCTAGAGTATATTTAAAGCCCTCCCAATTGGCTTCTACATCACTATTTGATAAACACTATATAAATAAGTCCAACTATTGATAATAGTTTAAACTTGTTTGGGTGAGAATCACCTCTCAGGGACGAACTACTCTCCATAGATACAGACTAGAAAAACATAAGAGGACGAAGAGTGTATAGTTCAAAAATTACAAATACATCTTTATTGATAACATACATAAAATAACAGAAGTTATTAAAAGTCGGCATATCAAGGAGTCCAAAAAACTCCAGGCGTGTGTAATTCCAAAACATGCACAGAAATATATAGGTGGAAGTGTATATAAGGTGCTCCAATAGATATACAAGGCAGTATATATAGGTAAAAAAAACTTTCAGGCATGGACAGATAATATAAGTAATATCAGTAATGTAAAAAGATATACAATAGCCTATCATTAAGTTACTGCCGTTAATAATATTGGTATACTTCAAAAATACAAGAGGTCCCAATATGAAAAAATCGTGCACAAAGTATATGAATCAAGTATATATGGGATACTCCAACAAATACTAAAGGCAGAATCCATGGGAAAATATGTATCACATATAGACAGATGGTACTAATAGTATATCGGGTATAGCAATGTAAATAGTCCCATGGATGAAAACTGCAGAAAAATATAGAAGTATACCTAAGAAAAAAGAGAGGAGATCACCAGCATGGAGGAATGACAGCCCGGTCCCCAACGCGCGTTTCGCGTTATGCTTCCTCAGGGGGTGTTTGTACTGGCATGTCCGCTCAGTTTAAATGTCTCCAGATAAATTACATCCCAGCTGCGACTAACAGGAGACTTGATCCACTTGGATCAAGTTGGATTTGCCCCGAATTGGGAAGCCCGGGATAACACCTTCAAAACCTTCATGATCCTGCATTGGGCCAAACTAACCAGGGTGCCCTGTATACTGTTCTCATTAGATGCTGAAAAAGCATTTGACAGGGTTGACTGGGATTTTTCTAGATCTACACGTAGGGGCATAGCTATTGGCCTTTTGATGCTAAAGCCCTCTATAACTCCCCTCATGTGCTGATCCGGATAAATAGCTCTTTGTCCTCAATTTTAGATAGCGGGAATGACACCAGCCAGGGGTACCTCTTATCCCCTTATTTTATATGTTCTTACAATGGAACATCTTTTGCAAGCTATTAGATCCAACCCGCATATTAATGGACTCGAGTTTCAAGGAACTCACTACAAATTTTCAGTGTTTGCAGACAACCCTTTGCTTTACCTCTCTCAGCCCTTGGTCTCCTTGCCGGTCTTGATGAAGATGCGTGGTAAATTTGGGTCAGTGAGTAACTTTAAAGCTATGTTCACACGGCTAAAACTGGGACGTGTCTCGCCCCATATTTTGTGCCGTACTGCGCTAAATACGGGGCGAGATATGTCCCAGTCATTACGGTAATCCACAGTTCTCATAGAGAATTATGGATTACGTCTCCTCTCCCGCTCGCACAATACGCCGAGTGGGGAGAGAAGTGACATGTCAATTATTCACGGCGTATACGCGCCATGAATAATGACTGCTATGGGGCCAGCGGGCTATTAGCCCCCATCCGCCCCCGCTCCCGAGCGCACACGGCGTAATTGCGGGCGAAATACGTCCCGCAATTATTGCCATGTGAACCTAGCCTAAGGTTAACTTAACGAGGAGTGTTGCTTAATCTCCAGAGCGTGAAATTGACCTACTGAAAGCAAAAATTCCTCTTCACATGGACGAGGAAAACGTTCAAATATCTTGGGATCAATATCCTAGCGAATCTCCACGTGACTTTTTATTTCCATTTTGCCCCTTTTGGTTTGCATTATTTCATCAGATTTGACTAGGTGGGATAGGGACTTCTCCTGGTTGGGCCGGATTAATATCTTGAAAATGAATGTCCTTCTTCGGCTCTTGTATCTGTTCCAGACGTTCCCAATCCTATTACCTGGATCATTCTTTAAGGCTTTAGATAAATGCTTCAGGTCCTTTGTTTGGGCTGACAAAAAATCTAGAACAGCTCAAACCATTTTTACTTGGCCCAAAGTGGAGGGAGGACTTGGTCTGCCTGAAATAAAAGTGTACTACCTGGCTGCTACAGTGGCTAGGTTTGTGGATTGGTTTCACCAGAGAAACTCTAAAATTTGGATTCCACTTGAGGAATCTTTATGTAAACTCCCTCTCTCGACCCTTCCATGGATGGCAGTATCTGATTTACCTAAGTCTAGGGTAGAGACTTTAAATTCACAAACTACAATCCTAACATGATGGAACCATAGCTCTCATTCTGGGCTTTTTCATCCAGATGGCCCCTGGATGCAGGGTAATCCTGCTCTTAACTGGATAGGAACTTTCCCTTAAGAAGATACTTTGAAGTCTCTGGTGTTTCATGAGATTATGACAAAAAACGCCCTGAAGTCATGAGATAAAATTGCTGAAAAAATAGGTGACTCCTTGGGCGGGTGGCTGCAACATATACAGATCAGGCACTTCTATAACCTGAATAAGGTGCTCTACAGTGTCAAACATTTTCAGGACACTTATGCAGGGGATTTGTCATCTACTTCCTTTTGTGGCATTGAAAGGGTGGTTCGTTCCACGAGAGGAGGGGATCTCCTGAGGAAACTTCTCAGCAGGGAATCCCGCTGGATCTTTAATTTGGAGACTCATATCCCAATAGGTCTCAATGTCAATCAAGACATAACATATCATTATTAGCTGCTGTTCACTATTATATAGTATATTTATGCTTATGTTTATTGTATTGCTCCTTCCCCCTTCCCTACTGTGGGCCCTGTAGGATAGTTTGTCAATATCCGTGAATGGGCGGCCTTTAACATCATGTGACCTAGGTGGTTCTTTTAATAGTATTACTTAGTTTTTATGCGCAGGCTAAGAGTAAGGATGCATACCATCCAAAATGCGTCAGTCTTGTTGTAATGGAGCACTCATATCACAAATCACTGACTTATAACATGCCGTTTACCATGTTGTATTGAATTTTTTAATGGAATCTCAATAAAGAAATACTTTGTTTTAAATGAAGCACCATCTAGCTGCAAGCTGGTGCTACTTTTTTCTGGACTTTGTTGGGTGTTGGTTCCACTGTTACTGTGCTGCAGCTAGGGGGACATAGCTGAAGTTGGGTGAGCAATTTTAAAGTCATGCCATAGATCACTGGTGTCAAACTGCGGCCCTCCAGCTGTTGGGAAACTACAACTCCCATCATGCATTTGTATAATCTAGAACCGTGGGCATAATGGGAGTTTCCCAACAGCTGGAGGGCCGCAGTTTGACACCCCTGCCATAGATTCTCAGTGGGATTTAGGTCTGGACTTCAACTCAGCCATTTAAACACATGAATATGCTTTGCTTAAAAACAATTACATTGTAGCTTTGACTGTATGTTTAGGGTCATTGTCCTGCTGGAAGATGAACCAACGACTTAGTCTCAAGTCTTTTGCAGCCTCTAACAATTTTTTTTCCAGGATTGCCCTGTATTTAGCTCCACCCATATTCTCATCAATTCTGACAAGCTTCCCAATCCCTGGGAAAGCATCCACACATAATAATGCTGCCACCACTATGCTTCCCGGTGGGGATGGTTTGTTAAGCTTAATGTGCAGTGTTCGCTTTCCTCCACACAGGCTTTGGCATTTAGGTCAAAAAGTTTAATTTTGGTCTCATCTGACCAGAGCATCTTGATGTGTCCCCTGCATAGCTTTATGCAAACTGCAAACAAGGCCTCCTATGACTTGCTTTCAAAAATGGCTTTCTTCGTGCCAATCTTCTGTAAAGGCTGGATTCGTTGGGTACACAACTAATAGTTGCCTTGTGGACAAATTCTCCCACCTGAGCTGTGGATCTCTGAAGCTTCTTCAGAGTCAAGATACTTTTCTGATTAGTGCTCTCCTTGTCCGTTTAGGTGGACGGCTATGTCTTAGTATGCTAGATGTTGTGCCATACGCCTTCAATTTACAGATGATGGATTGAAGAGTGCGCCCTGAGATGTTCACAGCTTAGGCTCTTTTGTTTTTTTTTTGTTTGTTTTTTTTTAAACCTAGCCCTGCAATAGATTTTGCCACAACTTTATCCCTGAGATGTTTGATGTGTTCCTTGGTTTTCATGATGCTGTTTGTTCACTAATGTTCTCTAACAGACCTCCAAGGCCTTCACAAAACAGCTGTAGTTATGATGAGAATAAATTACATACAGATCTCCTCTGTTTACTAATTAGGTGAATAATTAAGTTAATTGGTTACAGTAGATTTTATTTGGGGGTATCAGTGTACAGGAGGCACACCACATTTTTCAGTTTTAATTAATTTGCAAATATTTGGAAAAGCACATATTTTTACACTTCACAAATACTAGCTATTTTGTGTTGCTCTATCATAAAATATCAATAGAATGCATTTAAGTTTGTGGCCGTAACATTTAAAAATTAGAAAGGGTATGAATACTTTTGCAGACCACTGTATAATGCCACTGTCATAACCATAGTATGCCCATCTTATATGGGATATAGAAATTCCTGAAACCCATTTACAAAAATCCTTATTTTCCATTTTTGCACTTTTTGCCCTTTTCCAGTTTGTTCTTCTTTAACAAATTACAGACATTGCACATACTGGTATGTCCTAGTGTCTGTAAGGGGCTATGTAACCAGACCGCGGAGCAATCCCACTACATAGGAGGTGGGTTCCAGCTGCTAATTGCAGCTGACACCCACCAGTAACAGCCTTAGACGCCGTGGCAAATGCGACCGTGGTGCTTAAGTGAATGAGAAATGGTTTTGCCCATCATTTCTAACTCCAATTGGATTCCCCGTGGTGAGATTACAGGGTCCTGATTTACATGGCAGTCGGAAGCCTTGTGAAGGCTTCCATTGCCACCATGTTTCTCGTTTTACTACTTCTTGCCTAAGGCAGAAAGTGGTAAAACCAATACCTTTGTACACCCTATTGCATCACGCCCTCTAGGGGGACTGTTAAAGTAAAAAATAAATTATAATGTTTTAACCTCTTAAAGGAGTTTTGCCACGATCTAATGTTGACGTGGGATCCTCCAAAATGGCTTTTCTAAATATATGTCATCAAAAAAAGTGAAGCCTGTGACAGCTACAGCCTGACTTACATGCCCTTGGTTTCCTGAAAGTTTACATTAGACATGACCAGGAGCTGACAGGAGCTGATCTTGGGTGTTTGCACTTCTTATCTGATGGCAGGGAACATGAAAGAGCTTTGCAGGGACTGGAAGAAAGATTCTGTGTCTTTTGTATGGATAATCCACTGGTTGTAATGTAATTATCATGAGTAAACATTAAAATGCTCCCTGGCTCTTTGATCAGCCCCCTCCCTCTCTCCCTGCAGTGTTCCTGAAGGAATGAAAGACACTGCCTGCTGAGCTTATCTTCTCTCCTGAGCACAGAGGAGGGAGAAATAAAAGGCATATAGCGTGTGAATAATACAGTTCTGCTCTGGTGATTAGCAAAACAATGTTTGCTCAAGTACAGAGACTGAATATCAGGAGCCTGCATGGGAGATGGAGTGATGACATCACAGAGGAGGTACTTGTTTTTTTTAAACACAGAAACACAATGCCCCTTTTTCAAGCCTCAAGAGGGGAGTATCAGCCTGTTAGGTGAGGAACTCACTTCTTGGCAAAACCCCTTTAACGACAATGGATGTAAACTTATCCCACTACACAGCCAATTGCAGCTAACACCCGCTGGTTACATCTCGTGCTGTTTACCCTTTAGACACCAATTGCGGCAACGCCATCTAAATGAATGAGGAACGGTGCCACACACCATTCCTCACTGAAATAGGGACATCAGTAGTGAGATTGCTGTGTTCTGATCACTTAACATGGCAACTGAAAGCCTGCTGAAGGGCTCCATCGCCACCATGTTTTCTGTTTTACTACTTCCTGTCCAGACCCGCCAGTTTTGTACACCCTCATGTGGTGGGTTTTTTTTTCTTATTCAAAAGCTTTATTTTAATATACTCAGTAGAAAGTACAAACATAACAGGAAGTGTTCAAAAGGAAAAAATAATTATACACAGAAAAGAATGTGCAATTGCATAAAAAAATAGCAAAAACCTACCCAGCATAATCGTCTATTAACTGTGCTTATTACCGGGGTTCAAAAAAGTGCAGGTTTTTTAATTTTATCACATTAAAGTTGTGTGATGAAACATACATTTAAATACCTGGGCCGTGGTCTTTTAGCTGTTAGAGTTAAACAATTAGAGATAAAAACAATTAACTGTTGTGCGGAAAAACCCCTTGGGCTATAAAAAAGATAACCTTTTTGCCCCTGAAAGAGAGGTTGCCGCCAGCGAAAACAGCATTGTAGGAAGGTTTAAAATGAGTATTTTGAGCGAGGGGGGAATTGGTTGCAGGGTTTGTTTCCTTAAAAGTGTGTTTTTTTTAAAATGTGGAGATTAAGATTGAGAGGGAGAAATCCTTTTTAAAACCCAGAAAAACTTGTGTCTTTTTTACCGTGTTTATTTATTTTGCGTTCATTTAAAAATTATGAGAATTTTAGGGCGACATGTTATTTATCGGGTTTTTTCGCCCGTTTTTGGCGGGGGAAAATGCCTCACCCGGGCCCCAAACCCCTGTCGGATCAGTGGGCGGTGTTAGGTGCAACTTGTCCTTTCGGTGCGCCTAACAAAAAGGGGGTGCAATGGGGTGGTGTGGGGTTCGGGGCGGGACGCAACCCTTCGAAAAACCCCGGGATGGCCCTGTCCGGGTTGGCAAAAAAGGGCGATTGCACGCTGATAGCTCCCACAGGAAACCTAGTTGAATTGGTCTAAAAGGGTGGAGGAGGCGAAGTGAAACGAGAACAAATAAAAATGAATTCAATGAATTATGTTTATGTTTTATTTTGTTAGCCCAAAGATAATAATATGGGTGTAACGAAAATAAAGAAATAAAAAAGATTTTATTGAAAATTCTTTTTTATTTGTTCTCACTTGAAAATTTATTGAAATTCTTTTTTATTTGTTTTTTTCGTTACCCCAATTTTTTTTCATTTTTTATAGAGATCGGTTCCTTCATGAGTCTTTATTTGATTTTGGGATGTCAGTTTTTTATAGATTGCTTTTGAAAACCCATAAGAGCGTCGCTCACCTCCCATTTGGGTCAAATAATCGCCTCTTTTAAATTAGCCCAAAAAAACGAGCCCCTCTGCATTTCTTTTTCCCGATAGAACTCTATGAAAAGTGCTTGCCGTGATTGGCTAAGCGGACCCAGCCCCCCTTCCCCCCCCAAACCCAAACACGTACTAGAAAAATTTTCCAAAGACAGTAATAACTTTGAGGGCGCCCTTCTATCGCGCCCTTCTTGCTCCACTCAAAATAGACACACTACATATGATTGGTGGATTTATATCTGCCGCCTGGTCTCAACCAATCAGCTCTTTTCTGCCTTTTTTACTGTATTTACTGTATTACTGTATTTTGAACTGTCCCACCTTTTCATTTGATTGGTCAATACTACTCCATAGGTTATAATGGTTCACTGTCGCTCCTATCCTGATTGGTTGGTTTCTGCCGACCAATGAGAAACGCTTACAGGATTTGAATTACTGTATTTCCCGGCAATTTCCAATAGCCCAATTCCTGATGTTGTGCCGGTCCCGGCGACAAACACCTTGTTAGTGATTTTATTTATGTCTGTTTATAGAAGGTTTTAGCTCTTTTACATAGAATGTTTTACACCTAATAAAAAAATTTCTTTACTAATACTCCATGCCGCTCGGAGCTGAGATTTCAGTGCCCCCATCTCTCCATAGACTACAATGGGACAAAGTAGCTCGCGCTCTGATTGGCCGGGATAGCCAAGCCTCCGCTAGTTCAACCAATCAGCTCTTTTCTGCATTTTTTACTGTATTTTGAACTGTCCCACCTTTTCATTTGATTGGTCAATACTAAACCATAGGTTATAACGGGTCACTGTCACTCCTATTCAGATTGGCTGGTTACTGCCGACCAAAGAGAAGCGCTTACAGAATTTGAATTACTGTATTTCCCGGCAATTTTCAATATCCAAATTCTTGATGTTGCGTCGTTATTGATTTTTTGTTAGTGATTTTATTTATGTATTTTTTAGAAGGTTTGAGCTCTTTTTCAGATAATGTTTTACACCTAATAAAAACGTTTTTTTTTTAATTCATTACTCCATGCCTCAAGGAGATGAGAGCTGATATTTATTTCTTGAGCGATTCTTATATTTTTTCCACTTTTAATTTTAAATGATCCTACTTTTTCAATACATTTATTCGCTTTTAGGTCAGCTTTGATTTTTCTCTATTTTCATTTTTTCCATTCATTCTTTGTATGGACAAATCTTTTTGTTTTCACTAACATGCTTAATGATTTCTCGCTGTTTTCCAGCCTGTCTCAAATCTGAATACATGTTAGGCGCAGTCCTTCTGGGCCTAGGCGCCTCAAACACTGTCACTTGGTTTAGCAGATATAAGCATCTCTGTAAAACTGTCTTTTATTTCTGCTGTTGCTGGGTCAAAACGACCCTGGGTCGATTCTGGCACCCTGACACGCCCCCCGCACTGTGATTGGCTGGCTGGACATTTCATTCAGCTGTTGGGATTACGACTCTTGAAAGGAAACGCCCCGGCCACGCCCCCTGACCGCTGTGATGCTGCTTGAACACTCTGTGTTTACTCACCCTCTGAGCTGTTAAAATCAGATAGTGAAACCAAAGGTCTGCTGGCTATATGTACATTCTCCCTAGCTTTTAGGGGTCAATGTTCTGAGCAATTACTGGCTGTTTAGGGCTTTTGCCATGAGGTGAATTCACCTCTCCACAGGTCAGTCCTTAAAGATGCTATTGGAAAAGAAGGCGTTCGGTTCCTCAGATTCGAATGCAAGCACCAGCCCTCCTTATGACGTCATCACCTGTATTGCATAACATAAGGATTAAACACTGTGTTTGGCATAAGCTACTTGTATTGGTAGTGCTTATGTGATCAGCACTACAGACAGAGGTTGGGAGTTCAAAGTCCCATACAGTAGTGTTTTTGTTTTTTTTTTATTTAAAATTTTATACACTTTTGTAAAGATATGAAAATATATGTGTGTACAATCTATAATTTTATTCATATTACACACACTAAAGCTCCCCTATATGTGTTCCCATCCTTGCTGTCACACCAAGCACTTCCAACATACGTGAACACATCTGCATATATTCTGGGGGATGAGAAAATGTATACGGGGAGCCATGTATGTGTATATATATCTTTATTGAGATTAACAAATATATTTTAGGTCTCTCTACATATGTGTAGGAATTTTAGCGGTGGAAAAAAATTATATACCTGTGGGGGGGACTAGAACTCCATACCACCTTCGTTGTAATAAACAATAAGTCTATCAACTGCTCTACCCGCTTGCACCACTAGCCCAAGTTACTAAGGTTTGCTTCTTCGCACCGATCATTTTCACTAACATGTCACTGGGACAGGAAGAGAGATCTTAACAAGCTGGCTGGCTTTCAGTTGTGTGTAACTACGACATATGAACATGTTGCTTGCTGGAGTTTGGTGCTCAAGCTTGCAGAAATAAGCAGGCAGGAGGTCTACAGTGCTGTTATATCCAGACAACCTTCTGCATCCCCTGACTTTAAACAAAATGATGAGTCACAGTTCTCTTCAGTGAGGGGAGACACGCACTCCTGGGGAGGAAGAGACACCGGCTGCTGACAGGCGAGACACGCAACCTGTATTTCATACTACTCAATCTGAGAATTAAATTAGCTGGACAGCACGAGCAGCTCAAAACGATAACACCACTTTAGTGTTGGAGGTCTTACAGATTGATTAGACTTTAGCTTGGGGGAGTTTAGAGGGGACAGTATTGTACTGCTTATTATTATATTTGTTATTCATATACCTTTTTGGTAACATCCCCATAAGTTCACGTTTGGACAATACTGTCCAGTGCACAACTCTGTGCAATGTATGCCATCCTTGAGAAACAGTTCGAGGGGGGCATACTGCTGTGTTTAAGATGTTGTGCCACTAATGCACATTTAGTAGCCTGATCCTTGGATCTAAAATGAGCAAGTGCACAGGACTGAGATCCATTGCCAACTTGGAAGCGAGTTGCTGACTTCAATGAGCAATTCACTCGCAGGTGTAGATGCTGGGGAGGATTTGGACAGCATGAAGTGCAGGGACATGAGGCAGCTAGCTGGGTAACAGTTAGAAAGAAGGGTAGAGGGTAAAGAGTGGCAGGGAGCTAGTACCTGATTGGTACACCCCAACTAATTTGCAGATTGGCAGTTAAGCTCAGAAATAGCATATTGCTGCAGCAAGACATTACCCTGTCTGCTCAGTAAGATGGGGAATAGGTGTGCAACTAAGGCTAGGACAAGTGCTAGTAGTTGGGGACTCCATTATTAGGGGACATAGACAGGGGCAATTGCTCATTTTGGGACGGGATAGCTGGTCGAACAGTTTATGTTGTTTACCCTGGGGCCAGAAGGTTCGAATATCGTGGTTAGGGTTGACAGATTGCTGGGTTGGGGCTGGTGAGAATCCTGCTGTCATGGTCACACATTGGCACCAATTGACAAAGTTAGAGGGTAGGTTGGAGTGTCTTAAAATTATTTTCAGGGACTGTAGCCAAAAGCTCATGGCTATAAGGACCTCCAAGGTAATATTTTCAGAAAATACTACCTGTTCCATGGGCCACCTCCTGTGAGGCATGCGGGTGATTTAGTGAGGGTAAATAAGTGGCTCACAATTTTTGGTGTTAGGATATGAGGGATGGATGGGGGGTGTGTGGAGGCTGAGTTAAGGTCAGCAACAGGGATAGGACAAGATAGAGGAGGGGAGTATGTAGAGTGGAATTCGACGGTTGCGGGTAACCATGATCCAGAACTTCGTAGCGAGGCAGTACCTGACACAGGGTAGGTGCTGCTGGATTATGGGGGAGTGGTCAAAATTGCCCAGGAATCCAACGCGCGGGCGAACATAAGGGCAAGATTTATACCCTCTGGGGAACTAAGGCTCGGTGTTCTCAATTCCAAAAATGACCCATAGCTCGGCCAAGTTTATACTCGCCAAGACAGCTACGGGTTGGTAGTATGTTTGTCGAACGCCTCGTCCGGCTTACCATTGGTGGTTGTTGTGTAAAAGTTTTATCGGGGAGAGGGCGGGAGACTTGCATCTGATGGGCTTTTATGTGATCTGGGTGCCGGTTTGGTTTTTGTGATCTGTTTTTAGAGTTATTGCGGCAAAGTTTAGGGACCTGCGCCGGTCACACTTGAGAAATAAGCAATTGTTTTGATCCCTCGGATAAAAGAATAATTAATTTAATATTGTTACAACCCATCAAATATGATAATATATATGGTACTTTATTCTAATTATACAGTCGTCAAGGTAGCATTTAGACTGATATGTTCTAAAATTAGTCCATTGGGCGGGCTCTTGAAACTGAGGACCTCTTGGCACCAATCTCAACACCCCACACCGGGCTCCTGATAGTCGTACCAGGCTGGATACACAGAGGGCTAAATCAGTAAATGACGAGGTCGATGCCCAAGCTATGGATAGAGGGTGTAGGCAACAGCAATGTCAAGGGATTAATATGTTTTAAGGACACAGAACAGAGAGTTACAAGACCTATTACAATGAGCAGGGAGCGTCAGACCCTCTACTGGACAAAGATCCTCTCTATCAATGTGTGCTCATGACGGAATGGTGCGTGGGCGGTTTGCACTAGACAGAGAGGGTAATTAAATGAGTTGTTGTGCGTGGTGTAATAGGGTTGGTTTATGGGAAGGGAATTTTAGACATGAGGGTGGCATGGTAGTGATAGAGGCTTTGTGTATCCGGGAGTATTATTCCAACAACGTACCGACAAAGTTATCGTTAAGTTTTGAGCCAAGTATCTGCACAAATAGGCACCCCAAAATAATAATGAATCCACTAGAACAGGTTGATTGTACTATACCTATGCGCAACATAGGAAGACGTGGGGGAGTTTTACATTACTGCCTCGTACATACAACACATTGCGCGAATCATCATATAAACAAAAGAAAATTCCTGTTATTAGCTACTCATAGAGGTATTACCAAGGTAAACTCGGGAGGTTCCTACTTGGAATGTCTGGCTTACTGTGGTGTTTGTGTGGTTCATAATACAATTATTTATTTCTTTTATTAGGAACTTTATAAATTTAGGTTATTACTGCTTACCATTTATGCCGCAAGGCCCTCTCACCTACTCAAACCATATACGACCTGGCACCCATCAAAAACAAGAATAAAATTTTATGAGTTGGAAAGCACGCCAAGCAGTCCGTGTTCTTGTATGAGATAATTATTTTATATTAATAATGGGTAGTCATTAATAATATTACGATACACACCTGTCTGAGACTTGTGAAGGGGGGATGGGATTATTGTGGGAGATGATCTGTTTTCTAATTAAAAATTTTTTATATTTTATATCAATATCGCTTATCTCAATCACTTCTATACTTTCTTTCCCCAACTATAACCACACCTTATATGTATTTATTACGCCCAACAATAATGTGTATCCTACACACCAACAATTATAATTATTATTAAATTACACCATTAATTTAAAATAAAACCCTTAAACCAAATTAATTACATATTAATTAAATAAAAAAATATTTTTATATACATTCTTTTATCTCCCACATTTATATATTAAATCTCTTTATTTATTTCTTAATAACAATAACTATTATTCTTATAATCTTAACACAACAAACCAAAAACCCATTTTAAATTTCAAAATTTTAAATATCGCTGTATTTTTATTTCTTAATTTTATAAAAGCTACAATTTTATTATTCATCACTATCGTATTAATTTTTGTTAAACTTTAACCCCCCCTCACCCCCCACCACCCCCCCCCCTATACACACTTTTTTTCATTTATTTTTAGTTTTGTTTGGTGGTGTTGTTTCTCCTCCGCAACTATCTTTATTTTTAAGATATATTTACATCACACTCTTTAAACTCCTGTATTTAGTCTTTTCCCCCTCCCGAAACCTACCCTCCCCGTTATGAGATGGGGTCTCTACGCTGGTGTTTGTAATTATTACATATGTGTTAGTTCTGGGATACCGTGGTATGGTCGTGGTGTGTTGAGGGCAGGCTGTGGTTACCTGGATGGCATGGTACCGACCGCGCGCGCGCTGCAGTGGGGTTTTGTATTTTTTCCGTTTGTGAGCCAAATAAAATAAAAAAATAATGACTAATAGGCGAATAAAAAGATACGACAGTTCGTAGAATAAAAGCGAAATATGAGATGCTATATGTGATGTTTATCTAAAGAAACGATAAGGCCCTGGTATCAATGTAAACGTAAAATTAACTTGTAATTGAGATACTGATTTCTTTGATAATAAGTATTCTTAATATGACAGAATAACCAAGGGTCCCGAATTGCAGTGGACAGATATGATGCCGGCATGCATGTCTCAAAACACGTTCATGTCGCTATGGGAAAGTTAAGTGATGTCATAGATACGAGGCGGCACCCTCCATCATTATTTACCCTACCCCCCCCTCCCCCACCCTCCGCCCCCCCCCCCCCCTCCGTCCCCCCCCCCCCCCCCCCCCCCCCCCACCCCTCCCCCCCCCCCAGACTGTTTAATAACGGGGTTATGTCCCAAAGGATGGCGCATAGCAAATTGTTTTATGGTGCCATATTCAAAAAGGGGTCAAAAAGGTGATCCTGGAACACTATAGGCCAGTAAGTCTTAAAACTCGTGTGGGTTAAAAGGTTTGAATGGATTTTCTCGAGATTTATATCCTGAGTATCTCATGGATAATAAATGTATAACGCCGTTCCAGCAAGGGTTTATGTGGAATCGGTCCAGTCTGACTAATCTCACAGCTTCTATGAGGAAGTCAGTGCTAGACTGGATGGCGGTTGAGGCACTGGATGTCATATATCTAGATTTTTCTTAAAGCATTTGATACGGTGCCAAATTAAAAGTTGTAAGTAAGTGAGATATGCCTTGGACTGGGGAGGAAAAATCTTTGTTGCCTGTGGGTAAAGGCAATGCTCAGAGATAGGAAAACAAAGGGTGGTAACTTAACTGTGCATACTGTAACGGTGGCAACCGAAGGGAAGGGTTATTATAATGGTGTGGCTATATAGCTGGACAAGGGTCCCGCATATTCCTTCAGATGCCCAGACACGATGCCCCACTAAGGGTATGGAGCCTTGGGGGAATGATAGGCCAATTATTAGATAGGTGTCGACAGTATTAGACTGTGACATATGTTTAACTGGCTTAATGTTAGTTTGGCTTTCAGCCATTCTCGGGTCGGCCTTTCATTGGGAGTGTGCCTAGAGCAGGGGTGGGTGCTCACTACCATGGATCCACTCCCCGAGGCCCCCCCCCCCCCCCACCCCCCCCCCCCGGCTTCCCCTCCAGGTATTTCACCTGGAATATATCATGACCTGCAGGGAAGCTGATCTGGGAAGGACTACTAGATCCCAGGCTACCATTAAGTCTGGAGAGGAGACACGCTGGAGATCCAGCAGGAAAACTTACCAAAGTGATTGTATGTTGGTCCTTTGTTAGTTAGAGCCCAGACGGGCAGGCATTTGTTTTGTTTATTTCGGTGCATGCCTTGCAATTGGTGTTTTTGTTTGCTGCTTAAATAAAATACTAGAGGCCCTGTATTTTTGCACCGAAGATCTGTCTCCTGTCTCTGCCTGAAATCCACGTGTTTGCCAAGATCCTGAGCAGCTAAAGCTCACATATGGTGGTGATGCGGGCATATTAGAGGCAGTACTATGATCAAACAACCTGAGACAGAAGAAGCCGGTATAGGAACGTAATTGTTCCTTGGGTGAAGCAGCTACGCACAGTCAGCGAGTCGGTGGAAAATGACCGAGATCGGTAAACACAGCTGATACAAGCAAACGCCAACCTCCAGCATGATGGCGGCTAGTCAGCTAGAAGGGGCACGACGAGAGGAGAACCATCCGGGCCCAACGCTGAGGACCAACCTGCCTGTAATTGAGAACCCACCACGCGCCGGTGAAGGAGCAACAGCAGGTGAACCAGGACTTCCTGCAGTAACAGCTTCAGGCCCTGGCGGTTGAGGGCCAGAGGGCGTCAGATCACAGGTGTGAAGTATACAACGCCCGCCAGGGTTGAAAGACTAACCTGCGCAAGATGACCAAGGATGATGACACCTGAGGCTTGACCTGGGGACCTTCGAACGGATTGCGGAAGAGAGCAGCTATTGTGGACCAGTGGGGCAGTGGTCCTGGCCACACTTCCTATACGGGCGAACCACAAAAGGCCTATTTTCGACCCCTTAGGAGTCCAGACACGCCAGGACTACGCCAAACTACATGGTGAGATTCTGGCCCGACTGGGGGTCACCTGGCCATAACGAGCCCAGAGAGTTACAAGCCTCGGGAGTTTGATCCCACCAAGCCCCGCAGGTCCCAAATGTACGACTGTTAACTTACACAACAAGTTTAGCTACAGCCGGACAATACTCACCCCAGCCCAGTGTGGTCGAACGGGTGGTCTTTGTTGAACGTTTCATGCGGGCCTTCCCGTCAGGCTCCAGCGGCGCGTGGGCTACACAGACCCCAAAAAGTGTGGATGAAACTGGTGCGGTGGTGGAGAGAACACAGCGCCACGGAAGAATTCTGCAGGTGCTACACCCACAAGAGGAGTCCGCAGTCCTCCAACCGCGGTTAAGTAAGACTGTTCCTGTCCAAGAAAGGGGTCACGGCCGTTTATGCGGAAGGGGGGAGAGACCACCCACCCAAAAAGGGACCCCGTTCCTAAGCCCGGAGACCCATAAATCTAGCTGGCAGTGCCAAGGATAGGTCATGTGGCGGCCGTTGCCCGGGGGAGAGAAGAACCTATGGAATGTGGGTGGGGAGGCGTCTTCCTAGTTTAGCCCGGCCATCTTATCCACAGGTTGCGGTTGGCGGCTATGGACCGAGAGGGAGTGCACGGTCACGTTACTGGACATTCCGTGAAGGCACCCTCCTGGACTCGGGGAGCTTGGTGACCCTATTGCAAGCACAGTGGTGAAACCCAGATCAACTTATCACTCACGGTCCGAATTGGGGTAGTGTATATTCTCGGGGGAACCAAGACTACCCCAACAGCCATTACGATGCCATAGAGACTGCTCATTGTGGGGTGGTGGACCCAACATTGAGGTGAAGCCTTTGTGGCAATGCTTACCCGCCAATAAGGGCAATCTATCGCGTGTGATTTCCCTTGTTTGGGAGTTATGGGGAAATAAAAATAAATGTATGTATGACTATGGGTCACCAGCCTGTAAAATACGTACGCTATGGTGGATAATGTAGAACCGCTAGACCTTTTCCATTTTAATCTCGGTTACTGGCTCGAGAAGAGAGTCAGGTAAGGAGACCCCTCTGAGTTAGCATATTCTCCTCCTATGCCCGGTTCTCGAGAGGGGAATTTTGGTACGGAACACAGATGGTGCAAAAGGGATCATAAGTTGTGCAGGAAACGGCCTGGAGAGAAGGCTAGTTATAAGGTCAATTAGATGGTAGAAATCCAGGAGACCGGGGGGTGAGTTGGTGTACCTCCTATACTTCGACTAGTACAGAATAACTTCCTGTAAGGGTCGAAAAGGACACCAAAACGAGGTGAGTTGAAGCAGTTGGTGGTACCGCGGACCCATGTCCGTCGTAATGGTTTTGGAATTAGCACATTCCCATGTCTTAGGGGGACACTTGGGGGCGGAGGAAATCGAAAAACTAGGGAGCGGGTGGAGCGTGAACTTCTACTGGCCCGGTCATCTATAGAGAATGTGAGGAGTTCTGTTCTTAGTCCTGTACCGATGTGTCAGGTCCACGCCCAGTGTAGAACACCCATCTCCGGAGCACCGATGGTTCCCCTGCCCATCATCGAAGTGCCCTTCGCGTCGAACGGTGTGGACATGGTTCCTGGTAGGACACCTCCCTAAATCGGCCCAGAGGTCAACAGCATTCTAGTGGTATGGATTATGCCACCGCTACCCCAGAGGCCATACCCCTCAGAAAAACCCTTCCTCCAAAGGGATAGCTACGGGAACATATTCCACTATTCACCCGTACTGGGATCCCAATGGACGATCCTGACAGATCAGGGCACTAATTCATGTCCAAAAGTGACCCATAGAGCATGTGTAGCCTAGCTAAAGATACACCCACCCTGCGCAACCTCCGTGTTACCATGCCCAGACCGACGGTCTGGAGAGTCATTTCAATAAGACCCTTAAAAGGATGTTAAGAACAGGTGGTTGGACAAGGATGGGAGAGGGGAATGGGATCGCACTGTTGCACTATATGATTGTTTTCTATCGGGAGTGCACAGGCGCCTACGGGGTTCTCTCCATTCGAGATGCTGTAGGGAGACATCCCCGGAGTGCCTCATGGACTATAGACCAGGGAGACTGGAACAAGAGGAAAACCCCTTACAGGGTGTCATCGAAGCATATAGCCGACTTGCAGGACGGATCGCCGGCTGTTATGCCCATTGTTAAGGAAAACATGCTGCAGGCCCAAGGAGGCACAGCCAGAGTTTACAACAGGTACGCAAGGGTCAGATCTTCAGCCCCGGGGACAGGGTACTCGTACTTCGTCCCCCACAGTAGAAGAGCAACTTCTAGCCATAGTGGCACGGCCCTTATGAAATCTGCGAAGAGGGTTCGGTGAGGGGGAACTACAAGGTTTTCCAGCCAGGGAAAAGAAAGCCTACCAAAAATATGTCATGTCAACTCCATAAATAACCCTGAAGGACCTCGAGAAGAAAAGTATGGTGGTCAAAAGGAGAGTCGGGAGGGGTTCCAAAACAAGGGTTTAACCCCCTGTTTCATATATCAGAATCCTTGTCAGAGGTCCAGAGGCAGGAGGTATGGGAATTCTACAAAGGATCAGAGGGGATTCTATTCTCTGAACTGCCTGGCCGGTACAGATGTCATTAAAAACATCGGACATTATCACCGAGCGTCAGGTCCAAAGGTACGGTTAAAGACCCATTACAGAGTAACGGAAGCCCAGATGGCGAAAGCGCATATCAGAAGAGGTGAGGAAATGTTAGCCTTAGGGTGTCAAAGAGAAGTACCAAAGTGGTGGGATCGATACCCCAATTGTGATCATTCATAAGCAAGAAGAAATGGTAGCTTGCGATTCTTGTAAACGATTTCCGCAAGTTGAATGAGATCTCCAAATTTGACGCCTACCCTTGCCAAGGGTCGATGAGCTGATCTGAAGAGGGTTGGGGGCCTAGGGCCTGAACGAGGTTTTTGAACCACCATTAGACCCTCACCAAGGGGTGTATTGGCAGGTTCCCCTCACAGATGAGGCCAGGGAAGACAAAAAGCATTCTCTACCCCAGAGGGGACACTTCCAGTATGTGAGTCCTTCCCTTTGGTTACATGGGGCCCCTGCCGACCATTCCAGAGGCATAAGGAAACATCATCCCTGCTAGCGCCATAAAAAGTTGCAGCCGCTTACCTGGGATGATGTGGTGATTATAGTGCTGACTGGGGATTCGCATCTGGGCTAAGGTGCAAGCAGTTCCTAGATGAGATAGGGGCCGCTGGGCTAACAGCAATCCCTGAAAATGCACGATAGGGTAGAAGAGGCTCGCTACCTGGCTACAACATCGGCCGACGCGGGATCATCAAAACCCCCAAGTAAGATAGCTTGAAGCCATTAGGAATTGGACTCTAACCGGTATCAAAAAGCAAGGTTAGAGCCTTACTAGGCATTGCAGGCTATTACAGGAAAGGTTTGTGCCAGGCTTGCCTCAATAGCGCTCCTCTAACAGACCTCACCAAGGGATGCGAAGTCACCATGGTAAAGTGTCGTCTGAGGCCGAAGAACAATCCTCCAAAAATTAAGGAGGTTCTATGTAAGAGCCTGTTCTAATCACCCCTAACTTCAGAGAAGAATTCCTTGTTGCAAGGACAGATGGACTCAGAAGTAGGCTTATGGGCAGTCTTACACTATCCCAAATGGATTAACGGAGAAGAGCACCCGAAATCGTGTACCTCAGCCGGAAACTGTCGGCGGCTGAAAAAAAATTACGCATTGGGGTGAGAGGAATGTTGGCCCTAGAAGTGGCCATTGTTCAACCGTCACTCCTCTGATTATTACCTTGAGTGGGAAGACAGTTTAGGGTGATTTACAGATCACATCCCGCTTTAAAATGGATGTCCCAAAATAATGGGACAGGGAAAGCGACGGGTCGACCGGTCGGTCCTGGCACTACAGGACTTTAATAATTCTGCGTCGAACACCGTACTGGGTCCCAGGGTCTGAGCCAAGTGCATCCGCCCCCACGGGTCTGAGCTGAGGGGGGGGGATTATGTAAGTGCAAACAGCAGGAAGGGTATATAATGTGTTATTATCCTACCTGCCAGGATCTCTCTCGTTATATTCCTTAGATGCCAGATCACATGCCCCCAAGTCGGACGGCCCCTTGGGAATGAAAAGGCCAATATTAGATATAGGTGTCGACGTATATGACTGTCGAATATGTTTAACGGTTAATGTTAGTTTGGCTTTCAGCCATTTTCCGGGTACGGCCTTTCATTGGGAGTGAGCATAGAGCCTAGGGTGGGTTGCTCACTCCCCATGGATCCATCCCCGAGGTTCCACTCAGGTTTTTCCTGGAATCTATTAACGTCAGCAGGGAAGCTGACTGGGGAGACTACAACTCCAGGCTACCATTAAAGTCCTGGAGAGGAGACCACGCTGGAGATCCAGCAGGAAAACTTACACAAGCTGATAGTAAGTTAGTCCTTTGTTAGTTTAGGAGCCCAGAGGGAGCGTTTGTTTTGTTTATGTCGGTGCATGCCTTGCACTTGTTGTTTTTGTTTGTCTGCTAGATAAATACAGAGGGCCTGTACTTTTTGAATCCCGAGATTCTGTCTCTGTCTCTGCCTGAAAATCACGTGTGCCAAGACTCCAGGAGCCGCCTAAAGCTCACAATTACTCAGAATGGATCCCGGGTTACTATGGCCGGTACACACAGGGTCAGTATTGGGCACCCATTTTTATTAAATGATCTTACACAGGGATTGCACAGGTAAATATTGATTCTTTGCAGACGATACTAAGCTTTGTGTAAAGTAATCAACGCAATAGAGGGATAAGGTTCTGGATAAGTTGGAGGCCTGGGGCAGAGAAATGCGCAGATGAGGTTTAATACAGATAAAGCTAGGTTTTGCATATGGGGGAGGAAAAATGCATTACATGACTACATGTGAAATGAAAATGGCCTGGGTAAAAGCTGACATGAGAAAGGTTTGGGATTCCTGGTTGACAGTAAATATTATTTGTAGCAGCCAAGTGTCAGACAGCAGATGCCAAGGCCAAATAGGATTATGGGGTGCATTAAAGAGGGCATAGATGACACATATGAAGAACTTTATTCTTCCCATTATACAAGTCACTGGTTAGACCACTCATGGAATATTGTGCACAGTTTTGGGGATCAGTGCACAGGAAGACAATATGTAGAGCTTTGAAAAGGTCTGTAACGGTGGTCAACAAAAATAATAAAAGGACTGCAATTACCCAGAAAGATTAGCAAAGATTTAGGGTTATTTAGGTTTAGAGAAAAGACAGGCTTCAGGGGGGTGGGATAGTAATTTATATGTAGTTAAAATACATCAAGAAGTATCAATATAGAGATCTCTCCAAGGATTTATTTATACCCAGGGCTGTATCTAGAACAAGGGATGACATCATCTACATTTTGGAGGAATCGAAAGTCTTCTCCTACATAAACATATGAAAGGTCTTCTTTACTGTAAGTGCAGTGAGGACTGTGAATTACACTGCCAGAGGAAACTTGTCATGGTGAATTCAAAATAACAGAGTTTTAAAATGGGTTGTGGATGCATTTCAGGTGCGTAATGATTATAACAAGTTATAGTTTCTAGATTCTGGACACAGGGGTCGTTGATACAGGGATTTTTCAGATTGCCAGATTTTAGTCGGGTAGGAATTTTTTGCCTCCTAAATGAGGACAATTGGCTCTTTAACTTCATTGGGTTTTTTTGCCTTCATCTGGATCAACACCTTAGCACAACAGGCTGATCTGGGTATGGGAAGTTCTTGTCTTTTATCGGTCTTCAATACTATGAAAAAATCTTTAAGCACTGTGAACATTAGAACGTTAAATCAGAAAAGACCCAGACACCCTGTTGGAGTTGAGAGCTACCTAAAGGTGTGGTTGTACACCACAGAGATAGTGGTTCGTACCCATTACTTTAAACTACAGTCCCACCAAAGGCAGGAGAAAAAGAAAAATAAAAATCAAGTTCTCAGCAATAGGTATAAGACTGTTCTTCCTTGCGATACCTCATTGCGAATTGTGCTCATATTATGTAGTCATGTATGAGTTGCAGGTCTCTTAGATTACCAAAACTCCTCTGAAAAGCTAGGTAGTCTGGTGATGCACTGAAGGTCCATCAGCTAAAACCCAGTAGCGTCTGTATTTGTGTCTACAATGTGTTCCCTCGTCAGAGACCCTATATCTTTCCAGTTGTGTTGGTACAGGAGAAGGACAAGACTTCCTTATACCAAGTTGGGCAATGAACGGAAAAGTCCACTGCGGATGTCACTCCAGTGTCCGATGATAAGAGTGACTACTGGCCTACGCGCTATAGCATAAAGCATGATTATAGCACACTATTATAGGGCACTTAGTCGAGAGGTAGTATATAATGCTCAGTAGATGCACCAGTCCTAGGGATCAGTCTGGGCTGTTTATCGAGACCGTGGTCAAATGATAAACTCTTTAATGACTTCTTTCCCGAACCCTGTAGATAGAACAATTGCCACCGAATATGCCTCATGTGCCCTCCTCCTGTAAACCACATTCTCCAACAGCCCTGCCGGGATCCAGAGGGAAGGTGTAAGAGTAAGGAGCAAGGCCGGAAAGCTTCGTATACCATCGGGACATATTTTTAAAGTGTCAGAGTTCTTGCAATTCTATCTTTGCAAGAACTATTGAGATTGTTGAATGTAGCTGACGTTCAAACTGTAAAAAAGCTGCAATATTTTTTGAGCAAGGAAAAAAATAAGTGAGTGTTTGTTCCCCCCCATTTTTTCTGGGTTGATGTGTTGGAATGCTAGCTTTTTGTCCCAAGATTTAGTGTCCTCTACTATAGGCCTCTCTCTAAAGTAGTGATATCCTAGACCAGCTTAGATCGAAGTAAGTAGAGGTGCCAGCAGATGTGGTAAGGTTGGATCGGAATTAATGGTGACAAGGACTCCGTGAGATTGTAATGTGGTAGAGGATTAGACTGCCTACATCACTCATCTCTTCGAAGATGGGGGTCGAGTTCTCTATGAAAGTGCATAGAAGACGTATGTGTTGCATAGAAGTGAGCAATCTGCCTATAGTTAAACCAAGAGAGAGAGAGAGTCGATAACACCTCCATAGCCTCTGAAAGTGGCTTCAGAGCCCGTTTATCCAGAAGGTCCCTAAAGATCAATTGGTTCTCTTGTCTCCCCTGGCCCACAGGAGGGTCGGATAAGGCCAAAGCTGGATTGTGCAAAACTGGTGTAAGCTGACCATCCGGGGAAAAAAGATGTAGGGGGTACCCCATATCTGCGCCAGGCCAATAGTGAATTCTGTATCACCTATGGAAGGGCCTCCACCTCTCGTTTAGACAAAACTGAGACCTTCAACCAGGGAAGATGGGAGAGAGGGGTCCTGGATATTTTTTCTTCTAATTGAACCCATCGCTTTGAGTGACCTTTACGATAATGATCTATGAATTTCACAGAGATGGCTGCCAAATAATATGCCTTGAAATCTGGCAGAGCTAGCCCACCCTCTTGTCTGCGTCTGATAAGAGTCGACCTAGAAATCCTCGCCTTTCTTCCCCCCTATATGAAAGACTGCAGGCACCTGTCCAAATCCCTGAAAAAGACCTTAGGGAGCAGGATGGGGAGCGTCTGGAACAGGTATAACAACCTAGGTAGGACGTTCATTTTAATAATATTTATACGACCGACCCAGGAAAAATCTTTGCTATTCCAACGAGTCAAGTCTGCCATTACGGTACTCAAAAGCAGGGTAAAATTCAACTCCTCAGTGTTTTGGAGCTTGGCCTGAATGTTCCATCACCAAAGAGAATGGGGGATAAAGGGCAACCCTGTCTAGTGCCATATCGTATATAGACCGGAGTCGATAACGAACTATGAATCCGGATCTGGGCACTCGGATTCTGATATAGCACCATAATGGTCCAATGACCATTACAGGACCCAACCCCAACTGCACCAGAGTGGCATGCAGAAAAGTCCAGTCCACTCTATCAATTGCCTTTTCTGCATCTAGAGATAGCAGCATGCAGGGCACCCCAGTTTTACGATCCTGATGAATCAATGAGAAAGTTTTTAATGTGTTATTCCGAGCTTCTAGGGAGGGTATAAAGCCTACTTTATCCAGACCAACAAAATCTTCGAGGATAGTGTTAATATGCATAGCCAACAGCTTCGCAAACAGCTTCAGATCCGTGTTCAGAAGAGATATTGGTCTGTAGCTCGAGCAAAGGTGAGGGTCTTTCCCTTCCTTGGGTACAACCATAATGTAAGCTTGTAAAGATTGGGGCATAAAGGCCTGAGTGTGTGAGATAGAGTTAAAAGCGTTTAGCATAGGGGCAGAGAGTATATCACCTAACACTTTGTAGAATTTTTCTGTGTAACCATCTGGGCCTGGACTTTTACCAGTTGGGGCGGATGTCACCACGGCGGCCAACTCTTCCGCCGAGAAGGGAGACTCAAGAGCCATTAGTCGTTCTGGGGCGACTCTAGGAAGAGCAGTACAACTAAGGTATTCCGCTAAAGTATCAGAATTTTTTGTAGATTGAGTTTGTGGGAGGTTATACAGGTCAGTGTGATATTCACGAAAACTTTCTAATATTTCTGTTGTAAGATGGGTCACTCTACCTGTTTTTGTTTTTGGAATGAAGAACGATTCCCTTTTATCCCTCAGAGCTCTCGCTAGCATGCGGCTTGGCTTATTACTCCACGCATAAGAAGAGTGCGCGCAGATCTGCCTATACCGTCTATGTTTCTGATCAAGTAATCTATGGATATCGTGCCTGACTTGGATTAATTCCTTATAGACTGACTCCCTACCCGAGTTTTTGTGTGCGGATTTCAGAGAGTATAGCCTGTTTAGCAGTTTGTGTAATTGGGCGGCAGCCTCACGTTTAAGCCTAGAACCATGCTTAATTAGGACTCCCCGCAGTACACATTTCAGGGATTTCCATTTTATCTGGGGCGACGTGTCGTCAGTCTTGTGGTCTTCCACATAATACTGTATGGTTTGCTTTAACTCAGCCAGACAAAGGGAGTCTTCTAGGAGAGACTCGTTTAGCCGCCATGAAAAGGGCCGTCTGTTATTTGGCGGTAATTTCAGGGAGCAGGATGTCAGCGCATGATCTGAATGCAGTATATGACCCACTGACGTACTCGATAAGTGGAGCAACAAGGAGTGCTGTACAAATATATAGTCAATACGACTATATACTTTATGAGGAGGGGAGTAAAATGTATAATTCTTTACAGTCGGGTGCATAACACGCCATGCATCGCATAATTGCATATCATGTAGAAGTTTTCTAATATTGTTTAGTTTGTTCAAGGAGATGGTAATTCTGCCTGAGGATATATCCAAAAGTGGGTTCAGAGCAACATTAAAATCTCCAAAGAGGACAGGAAGAAAGGCAAGTCTGCCGGAGACCTAATTGACAAAGTCTCTTCTCCTCTTCTAACCTGTAAAGCAAAGGGGAATCCCCACCTGTAGGGGATATTGCGTGATTGGAGGATGGTCAACAGTGGTTTCATGGTGGATCTGAGATGTAAAGTGCGTCTTGAGAGGTCTGGAAATAATGCAATCTTTGTACCCTCATATGAGAGGCTCGAGGTAGCCTTTGCCTTTCTCATTATAGACTCTTTGATGGAGTAAAGGTGTACTCTGCAGATCACATCTCTGGGTTTTGTATCGTCAACACTGGGCAGGTGAAGGGCTCTATGGGCCCTGTCTAGCTCCATAGAGTCATCTGTATTTCTCCACAGGATATTGTTAAAGATCTTCACAAGTGTTGAGGGCAGATCTTGTGGTTTTATGGACTCTGGAAGACCTCGCACTCTGATATTGTTTCTACGATTTCTATTTTCTAGGTCGTCCATGTGCTCAATTAGGGATTGTTGGAAATTTGTTTGGTTGTCTATGGTGGTTTGCATATCTGTAAGCCTTTGCTGCACTGAGTCTTGAAAACTTTCCAAAACCTTCACTTTATTTTGTAATGCAGTAATATCAGATTTAACCGGTTGAAGATCAGAATGCCACGTGGCTTCAGGTCCTTGGTTAATGCTGTTAAGTCGCTTTTTACAGGGAGCAAAGAAAGCAGTGCTTGCAACTCAGGGTGGCTTTTAAGCGTTAACAAAGCTTCAGTAGCAGGCATATGCAACGGAGATGAAGCCGTACTCTGTGGCTGTGACACAGAGCTAGAGCGTGCAGGAGAGGATGGATGCTCAGGTTGCCCTATATTGGGCTAGTCCTTAAGCGGTTTGTGCTCTGCATATGTTTGAGCACTTCAGTCTGGAGACTTCAGAGGGACAGAAGATTGCTGGCTCGAACTTGGGGCTGCCTGGAGGTCTGGGAGAAATGACACAAGGGAGAGGGACTGGTTCTCCCTTATTGCAACTCCAGGCTCACATTATGGCTGCAGGGGTAGGGGATCATACTATCTGTTGCTGGGCAGCCATATGTTCAGGCGACAGAGCGTCTCTGGGCCACTGTTCCCCCCAGTCTGTGGGTCTTTCCTCTGCTATCATGGCACCCCCGTACCTGTCCTGCTCTCCTGGGGTTGTTGCTGGACTGTGCCGCACACACCCTGCCTCTATGATGGGCTTCTCTTGCTGCGCAGGCTGTCGCCGGGCATGGGTTGCTGGTGCTGACGAGCGCGGCTTTGCCTTCCCGCCGCTCGATGGCCGCACCTGGGACTCCGGTCTCTCTTTCTCCTGGCACTGCTCAGCAGCAGCGGCTGCGCTCACTTCCGAGATGCGGCTCCCTTGTTTAGCTGATCCTCGGCTCCGTGGGGATCTCTTAGCACATAAGGAAGCAGGAAGTGCAAGCGCCCCGCTGTCCTCCTGTGTCCTCTCTAACTCCCTCAATCTCCTAGCTCTCACAGAAACTTGGCTCCAGCAATCAGACACTGCTTCCCTTGCTGCTCTCACCTATGACGGCCTTCACTTTACCCACACGCCCAGACCTGAGAACAGACCGAGTGGAGTAGTTGGCTTACTTCTATCTCCACACTGCACCTACCAGGTCATTCCTCCTGCACCCTCCCTCACTTTCCCCTCCTTTGAGGTCCACACCCTCAGACTGTTCCGGCCATTTTCTCTCAGAGTCGCGGTTGTGTACAGACCCCCCGACTCACCCCGTCAGTTTCTGGATCATTTTGATGCATGGCTTCCTCACTTCCTCTCTATTGAAATACCCACTCTCATCATAACACTAGCAAAACGCTCGTCAGCTCACCTGTGAAAATTGAGATGGTTGCACGGAATTGATCAACAGAACTCCTGAATAGTGTTGAGCGATTACGTTGGCTATCGACATCGGGCGATATGCGATAGTCGGCCACCATCGATAAGGTTTTTCGATAGTCGATAGTCGATCATCTCCGATGACCATTAAAGTCTTTTGGGAGGGGGCAAAACACCTTAATTCCCTTTCACCCAAACAGGGCTGGAGGGAAACTGGAATTAACATCCACAACAGTCAAATGGATACCTGTATCATCTTAGCACAACACTTAGGCTATAAAAGCCACAGAAAAAAAGTCACACCCATTCACTCTCCCTGTCTTGGACCACCGCATTACCCTTAACCCTGCATCACCCCCAAATTAAAAAGTGCCCGAAGGCAGTATTATTTGAACCCTCATTTTACTTGAACTGGACATTGAATATCCCTGTCCCGGAAAGCAGCATGACCCTAAAAACCTGCATGACCCACAGACTAAAAAGTGACGGAAGTAAGTAGTCTTTGAACCACCATTTTAGTTGAACTGGACCTGGACTAGAACTGTCCTGGACCGCAGTTGACCATTAAACCTGTCTGACCCCAGATTAAAAAGTGCCGGAAAAAGGGTCTTTCAACCAAACCCTTTTAGTTGAACTGGACATTGACAAACCCTGTCTGGACCGCGGGATGACCCTTAAACCTGTCTGACCCACAGATTAAAAAAGTGCCCGGAAAAAAGGAGTCTTTCACCCACCATTTTAGTTGAACTGGACATTGACTATACCTGTCCTGTGCCACAGCATGGGCCCAGGGCCGGAGTTACAGTGGGTTGCGCTGAGAGCCCAGGGTGGCGTCCGTCATCTATTAACACGCAGGTTAAAAATGCCCTGATGACGCAAACAACGAAAAACTGTCGTGCTGAAGCGAGTGCGGAAGCGGAAGTGTGAGAACTCCCGCCTTCCTCAGTACACAGTCAAGACCTGGGTAGCGCTTGCCCCTCCGTATGAGTGCGGACCAATTGAGCTTCACTTGGAAATACTGGTGGTTAACGCTCCTGTTACACCCAGGTGCCCTTTTTCTTGGCATTCTTTTTTCATTTTACTCAACGTGCTGGAGGAAATTGTCTCTGTACTTTGTTCTCTGTCCGTGCTCCATACTCCATGTCCTTGAATAACCTCATTTTGGTAAATTTTCCTGTACCTCCTTGAATTCAGGGAAATTTTT
>JAODAL010020375.1:0-69604 GCA_025379985.1 Phyllomedusa bahiana | reverse complement strand
CCTGCGTCCCCGGCCGGTGCGCCCGTCCCTGTGATCTAAGGCGCGCGCGCGCCGGCTCTGTGAGATTTAAGGGGCAGTGCCCCGGTTTAATTGGATAATTGCCGGGCACTGCCTCTATTTCACCTGGGCGCTTCCGCCCGCCCCCCGCCGGATCTTTAGTGCCTTGCCTATCTAGAAATCGTTCCTATTGTCTTGTCCTGATCTACCATGTACCGTAACCCTCGCTTCCGTCTCTTGACCACGAATCTCTGGCCGCCTGCCCTGAACCGCCTGCCAGTCCACGACCCACGAATCATAGCTGCCTGCCCTAACCTTCTGCCTGATCACGACTACGAGCTGCCTGACGATTTTGCACCAGCTATACTTCGGCTGCCACGCAAGCAAGTCACGTCAGGGGTAACGACCTGGTAGACTCCGCCGCAGCAAGTCCATCCCGCTTTGGGGCGGGCTCTGGTGAAACGGGACCTACGTAGATTCCGTTCCCTGGCGTGGCTTACACAATCGCTTGTGGTGGTCCAGTGGATCCACTTCCGCGTCCGGAACCGTAACAGTGGAGTTTGGAGTGTGACTGTTTGAGGTTGTGGACAGGTGTCTTTTATACTGATAACAAGTTCAAACAGGTGCCTTTAAATACAGGTAAAGAGTGGAGGCAGGGGAGCCTCTTAAAGAAAAGTTTACAGGTCTGTGAGAGCCAGAAATCTTGCTTATTTGTAGGTGATCAAATATTTATTTTCCACCATAATTTACAAAAAAATTTATTTCCAAATCAGACAATGTGATTTTCTGGATTTGTTTCCTCATTTTGTCTCTCATAGTTGAGGTCTAACTATGATGTCAATTACAGGCCTCTCTCATCTTTTTAAGTGCGAGAACTTGCACAACTGGTGGCTGACTAAATACTTTTTTCCTCACTGTATCTGCTGAATTGAGCTGCATCTGCAGCATTTCTGTCATCTGTAATCAAACCCCTTGTAAAAAAGACAGGTCTAGACAAGAACCATGCACACAAAATGCAAAGATGCACTGGATCATGGTTTCGAAGGTGGACATACATTTAAAGAGAACCTGTCATAGTTTTTGCCCACCTTGCTGAGGGCAGCACAAGCTAGTGTCAGACATGCTGTTTCCAGCGTTGTGTCCCTTATTCTGTAAGATGCAGCAGTTTTAGGGTATTTAATGCTCAAATCTGCCGTTTTCAGCCAGAAAAAAGAAATGAAAAGGGTCCGTTTTTTTCATACCCGGCCCACCTGAGGCTAGCCCCGCCCATCTCAACTGATAAACCTATTACTTTGAATAGGTAGAAGCAGGTGGGCAGGACTAGCCTTTGGTGGGCAGGGCTAACACCTGCTCATGAATAACATTTGAGCATTCTAAAACTACAGCATCTTACAGAATAACGGACACAGCACTGGAAACAGCATGTCTGTCACTAGTTTGTGCTATCCTCAGCAAGGGGAGCATAAACAACAGGACAGGTTCTCTTTAAATGCTGTTATGTGACTACATAACATTTCCCACTAAAAACAATACAAGGGGACAATGGAAAAACAAAATGGTAAATAACATTCTTTGAATAATCCTGTCAGGTTTTAATTACAAATTCCATTTAGCTATCTCTCAGTTTTACCCCTTTGGGAACTTATGTGATGACCATGATATCCATGCTGCTGACACGTTCCATTGAGACTTTGACTTGGCTTTTCAGGGAAATCTGCTTCTTAAAATATCACCCTAACTCTATATTGCTGCATAACTAAATACATTTGCAGTTTAGCCTTTAAATATATTGATTCTTTTATTACATTGAATCTAATTTTAAAAATATATATCCACATTGCATATGGAATATAGTGAATATCTAAGTGGCAAAATGGGTTTCAAATAAGCAGATGACACTGAAACTATGGGACTGACTGGTTATGTGCATAATACATAAAGACACATAAAGCCTGGTTACTCAAAAATCTCTTCTTTTGAAGAAAGGCTGGTTACAGTAAACCATGCCTCCCAACCACAACCCATAAGATGTGTGATGTAGATGCATAGATCTGGAGAAGCTTTAAAGCATTGATAAAGATCTGTGTGTACAACTGTCCAGGAGCCCAATGGGCAAGCCTTAAAAAGGTGAAACAGAAACCCGGGACAACAGAAAAAGACCAACTGAAGTCTTACAACCCGCAAACACCCCATGTTCATGTATTTAGTGTCTACTATATTGGGGTTATTCAGCTTGGAAAAAAGATGGCTTTGGGGACAGTTTAATTATAATGTAACATATTGTGAGTGGACAATACGGGAGATTCTTGCCTTTTTTCTCTCTATACCGGGGGTTTGAACCTGACAAGGGGCGAAAATTTTTACGTTTAGAAAAAAAAAGGTTTTAAACCAAATTATAAACAGACGCAATTCTTTACCGTGGAAACCCGGTGTGACAAGGGAAACTTGCTGCCCCCAAAGAGGTTGTGAGGGTTTTAAATTTTTCTTTAATTTCCCAAAAAGGGAACCTATATGCTTTTTTTAAAAAAAAATCTAAGGAAAAACGGGTTGCCCGGAAACCGTTTTTTTTGGAAATGGAAAGTATTCAGGTTTTTTTTTCGCCAGGGAAAAATTTTTTTTCATTTAAAAAGGGGAAAAATTTGTGTTTCGGCATCATGGGTTTTTGCTTTTTCATCGATTAACACAAAAGGGGTTGGGTGGGTTTTGGCCCTTCATAGACCTGTGTCTTTCTTGAACCTAAATTAAGAACTGTGTTTCTTGAAGGACACTATGAAAGAAGTCATTGCCCTCCAAAAAAAAAAAAACATTGTTGCCCAACTCAATTTGGGGCCCAAAAATCATTTTGGAAATGTTTTACAATGTTTCCCGGGGAAAAATCTTTTATTGACGGGAATGGAAAAAGTGTAAAAATTGGAATTTTTTAGTTTCAAAGAAAATTTTAAAAACATTTGGAGGAGAAAGAACACTGCACACAACCCACCAAGAGTAGAAAACAACAGATAGGCCAGCACAATGATGATGGAAAATTGTTTTAAAAAAAAAACTGTTTATTTTAAATTTTACAGAAAGGCCCAAAAAATCAAAAATTTACAGCGTTGCAGAGACTAACATGTCGGGTTTCTGACACATAGGGTGCCATTGTTTATAGTAATGTTATATCATCAAAAGGCATAAAAATTTAACCTAAAAAAAAACCCAAATACACATAATATGAAAGAATACTCATCTGGGCAGCAATTGACAAGCACATGTACTGATCCAGAATTCGGAAACACGTCACAAATGGCAACAAGACCGGAAACACTATCTTAAAGCGGAGGACACAGAAAAAAACATGCGCACTGACGTAAATGTAGCCAGAGGCAACACTGGCAGAACGCATGCTAGTGGGGGAGAAAAAAAGGGATAAGTCACAAAAATGATTGAGGAATCGTGGGAAAAAAACAAATCCGATCCTGAAAAAACAACGTCGCAATCACCCCCAAAAGGGGAAATAAAGTTTTAGTACCAATTTCCCCAAAAAAATTTAAAGGGGAAAAGAAAGGAAAAATAAAAACATATGAAAACACAAAAAATGCTATATAAGAAAATAAAGAAATAAAAAGATTTAAAGTTGGCTTAGGCTATAAGAGCAACTATATCCTAACCAAGACCTTATTCTAACTGTAAACCATAGTACTAGGAGCATTGTGGTTTGGGGTGCTTTGCTGAAGCAGGCCCTGGATGCCTTGCAATCATTAAGGGACAATTCATTTAAATGTCTTTCAAAACATTTTACAGGAGAATGTAAGGACATCAAGCTGAAATGATGCTTAATGATGCAACAGGTTAATGACCCAAAGCTCACAAGTAAATCAAGAAAGAATGGTTAAAAAAGCAGAATGTTTTGAAATGATTAATTTAGAGTCCTGACCTTAAAGAAAGCCTTTGACTATATCTGGCAATACCATCCTAGTAAATGCTAATATTTCCCATGTAAAAAACTATTTTGGATAATCTTTCCTTAAATCTCTGTTATATGGTTCCCCTGTTCTTCCCTTGTTATTCCTCAAAGTCATTACCAATCTGTCAGATGTGAGTTACCAATTGGGGGTGTTTCCCTCCGTAGTCTGACATTGTCCATTCAGTGCTGACACACCCCTGAAAACTGGAATGGTAACACCCACCTGACAGATTTAGTAATACATTTCTTGAAGGAATAACAGATAAACGGTAAGAAGTGGTAAGAAGATACTCCAGAACTGTTATTTCATAGAAAACATACATATATACTAAAAATAGACATATAAGGAGATATCACAGGTCCTCTTCAACCCTAACAAGATTCTCTTGCATGGCCAAAGCATCTGTTACATATTGATATACTGGAACACATTTCCACAAAAGATTGGTTCATATTCTTCCTTAGAATTGTACATGTAGCGGGATGCGCTGTGGTCTGTGCCTCTGTTCATGGTCATGGTCATTTCTCTGCCCTGTATAATGAGATGCACTACAGCCCATGCACTGGTCTGTGGTTGCGCCCACTCTTCTTCCTCTCTCCCCCAGCAGTTTACTCACCCCTTCCTTATTTCCTTCCGGCGTGCTCTCACCTCTCCTGCTCCCCTGCTGTCTGTGTGGCTGCCTGCACACAGCTGTTCCACAGGGGTCATACATGCCGGCTCTTTCGGATTTAAAGGGCCAGAACTTGCCATCCTGTTGTACCACAGCTAACCACCAATAACTACTTTCTCTCCCACTGCTCCTTGTTGGTGCCCTTTACCTGTGTTTCCCAGTTTCTGAGCATCTGTTCCCAGTACCGGATTGTTTCTCCATTTTTGACAATTCCTGTTGCCTGCTCCCTGCCCTGACGTCACTCCTGATCCTGACCTTGCTAGGACGTTGCCTGCACTTACCATTTGCCTGTTCCTGGACAATGCCTCTGTCTCATCCTCTGGTACTACGCTTCTCTTCATGTCGGTTGTCACCTCAAGGACCTACGTTGGCGGTAGCGACCTGGGAGTTCCCTGCAAGTCCAACCTGCCTTGAGGTGGCTCCTTAGACTCCACTTCTTGGCATAAATTACACCAAATCTCAACGGTGACCCTGTGGATCCACCTCCTGTCTCCGGTGAGTAAAGAATGTGACAGTGCAGATCTTATTTGCAGCTACAGAAAGCATTTAGTGAAAGGTGATTACTTCCAAAAGCGGATTTGGGTGTTATTAAACATCATGATTAACTTACTTTTACTCTATTCACTGTGAATTTTTATTCAATGTGCTCAATAAACAATATGAACAGTAAACTTTTTTTATTTTTAGCCCCATATACATCATCAATCACACTTGTAATAATTTTCTAGAGATTCTCTCTAAGAGAAACCTATACTTCTTTCACCAGCAGCAGTCATCAGTTTTTGATGATGGTAACAAGATTAAAGGTAACCTGTCACATATGTTATGCCCCCCTTGCAGAGGGCAGCACAAGCTAGTGCCAGACCTGCTGTTTCCAGTGCCGTGTCCCTTATTCTGTAACATGCTGTAGTTTTAGAGCATTTACCCCTCAAATCTTATTCATGAGCAGGTGTTAACCCCGTCCACCAAAGGCTAGCCCCACCCACTGACAGTTATTCACATGTTTCTACCTATTCAAAGTGATAGGTTTATCAGTTGAGGTGGGCGGGGCTAGCCTCAGGTGGGCGTTTTTTTATTTTTAAAAAAAACTGACTCTTTTAATTACTCTTCTTGCTGAAAACTTCAGATTTTATCATTAAATACACGAAAACTACATCAAGTTACTGAATAAGGGACACAGCGCTGGAAACAGCAGGTCTGTCACTAGCTTGTGCTGTCCTCAGCAAGGGGGGTATAATTTATGTGAGAGGTTCTCTTTAATTTACCAAACATGGCCATGAGCCATGGCCATTTGATTGCTTCTGTACTATTAACTGAATGGCCAGGGTCCCCTATGTGCCTTTTTTTTTGGTACTCTGTTCACTACAAACCACAACAAATCCACCTGAATATGTCCAAACTTTTTGCACATATCAGTTACTTCATGGGTTGATTTAACTAAATATACTCACAATCAATGAGTGGTAGTTCACATTTTCCCTAATACCGAACTTCCACTGATTATTATTTCATGGTCTTTCTTTTAACCAAAAAGTTCAAGAGTATGATCGACACAAATGCCCCAAAAGTACCAATGTAACAGATGAACGAATACAGTGTTGTTACATACCATAATAAATAATCAGCATAACGATTGTTTGAAGAGTATTCCACCTATTCTGAATAAAGATATATAGTTTTTCATAGCTCATTTTCAATAAATTCTAAAGTGAATAAAGAAAGGGTTTGTACATAAAGTAGCTCCATTTGTTTTTCCCCAAACAAATTAAATTTTTTCATACTTACTAAATTATTAGAGGAACCTTTATTAATATTATGTTTCTACAAATTAAATTAGATTTATTTACTGTATCTCCCATTGTAAGGTTTATCCCTATATGTTCAGATTTATAACTTACATGTTATCTGGGACAAAATAAAGTTGGTTATAAAAGTATTCATGCCCCTTGAACTGTGGATCTCTGCAGTTCCTCCAGAGTGTCCCTGGGCCTCTTGACTGCATCTCTAATTAGTACTCTCCTTGTTTGGACCATCAGTTTAGGTGGATGGCCATGTCTCGGTAGGTTAGCAGTTTTTCCATACTCTTGATGATTGAACAGTGCTCTTTGAGATGTTAAGAGCTTGGGCTATTTTTTAAAAAAAACCTAACCCTGTATTACACTTTTGTGACAACCTTATACCTGAGCTATGTGGTGTGTTCCTTGGTTTTCATGATGCTGTTTGTTCATTAATGTTCTCTAACAAACCTCTATGGCCTTCACAGAACAGCTGTAGTTATACTGAGAATAAATTACAGATGTAATCTAGTTACTAATTAGGTGACTTCTAAAAGCGATTAGTCACAATGGATTTTATTCAGGGGTATCAAAGTCCAGGGGGCTGAATACATATGCTTTGCACATGTTTCAGTTTTTTCAGTTGCTAAATATTTAGAAAAAAGCATGTATCATTTTCTTTACAATTCCCAAACACATGATACTTTGTTTTGTTTTATCACAAATAATATCAATAAAGTACATTTAAGTTTACGGCTGTAATGTTTATAAATGAGGAAAAGTTCAAGGGGTATAAATACTATTTCAATCCACTGTATTGATGTTGCTTATGAAGTAATTAGACACATGGTCATAATGATCATTATAAGGACTTATGGAGAAAATATGGTTTTCAGAAGGTTTTATGCATCTAAGGCTTATGAACACAACAAGTAATTGGAACTTAATGATTCCTAATTAATAAAATCAAAAAAAGACAAAAATTGCATCTCTTTTTGTGTGCATTCTTCATCATGCGTGACAAGTCAACCTTGTTGTCATATTTGCTTAAACCTTTTAATTTGAGTTATTTTCAGACTAATGGTGAATGAAATTCTTAAGACATATTTTCTGACCTTATTCTTTTCCATAAGCGGAAACTGTTTATCTTTTCATTGACCTTCACTAGCTAGTGTGCATAAGTACACGGAACAAATGACTTTTTTCTCTGATTTCCCCCACCCCCTTTTAATGTGTATTATCTTTCCTACATTTATTTTTTTAAGATTTTATTCAGTTTTAAGTCACTTGCAGATACTGTGATGTTTTAAACCATGTCTCATCCAAGGGGAATACCTGATTACTTTTTAAATTTTCATGAAATATATATGAAATTCTTAAAATTTTAAATTTTAATTGAAGGGGTTCTGGGACGAAAACATTGATGACCTTTTCTAAGGATTCCACTAGATACAAATGAAGAGGCTTCATGCCCCTTTCTATATACTTGGCTATGTATTGTACTGCAGCTTGTCCTATTCATTACATTTTAAAAGATCAGCAGAGGTCTTGCAGATTGAACACCCATTGATCAAATCCTGTCAAATCCTTTAGTAATGGGAAATTGTTATAAGAAAATCATCTAAAGTTTAACATAAAAACTTGTTTTTACAATAGGTGATGGTCACAAATCACCTCCCATCTTTTCCTCACACAAGTCACAGATCATGCACACAAAACCGTCCCATAGAGTTAATGGGTCATCTGTAAACCCCGTTTTATTTCCATGGGGGCCGCAAAATGCAAATCTCAGCTTTTGTCTCTTTCAGCGCCAATGGCAAGATGCCCTCCCATATATAATCATATATAAAGAATTGAATAAAAATTGTACATAAAAAAAAAAAGCATATCGAGAGAAAACCCAACAGCAGCATCGGACTGGCCCAACGGAGGTTCACCGGGCCCGTCCCGCACATAATGCCTGGGAATGCCCGGGCCCTCTGTCCGTGCTTCACTGGGAGAAGCCCGGCAATGAAGCACGGACTGCTGCAGCCCCCCATGGGAAAGGGGGAAAAGGGATGTATTTTTTTTTTTTTTTTATCTAGTGGGATTTATGTATCTGGGGAAAAACTCCCTGGCTAAATTGGGCCCCGCTACCCGGGTAAATGCGGCAAATACCTGCTTTCGGGCAAACTACCGGGTTTTGGGGGAAGTACCCGGTTTAAAAGGGGGAAAGATACCGGCTAAAAGGGGGGAATTATTGCTAATGGGGGCAAACTACCTGGCTACCTGGGGGCAAACTACCTGGCTACATGGGGGCAAACTACCTGGCTACCTGGGGGCAAACTTCCTGGCTAAATGGAGGTAAACTACATGGCTAAATGGGGAAAAACTAACTGGCTAAATTTGGTCAAGCTACCTGGCTACCTGGGGGCTAGCTACCTGGCTATTTGGGAAGCACTTGGCAACTTTGGGGAACACCGGGGGGGAAGTACTGGGTATCTATGCTAAACAACCCCGGCTAACTGGGGGCAAGGGACCGGCTATCCCTGGGCAAGCTACCTGGTACCCGGGGACAAGCTACCTGGCTACCGGGCAAGCTACCCAGCTACCTGAGGGGGAAAACTACTACACCCGTGGGCAAACTACCTAGTTTTCCCGGGGGCCCTTTAACTAAATATCTCGGGGGCAAAAACCCAGCTACCTGGGGGGAGCTACCTGGGGGGCAATTTACCTTGCTGGCTGCTAAAATCATTATAGAAGCCCTCCCACATGCTGATTATGTTTCTGTATGTTTAGATTTCCCACTGTGGTCGGACGATGTTTTATCCTTTTAAAAATGGTCACCCAGGGGTGTTGTCGGGGAGTGTTTTTTTTTTTAAAAAAAAAGTGTTTTGTGTTGTTTCAGGTATTTTTTACCACTATTTTCCAGTGTTGTAATAGAGGGTCTGACAGACGTCTTCTTGGGTCAGTCAGTGGTGTTTTACTGTCCCCCAAGGCTGAACCAAATTCCAGCGCTGTATAGAGAGACTTTGTCAAAAACCTTTATTACTAACACTGGGAAAAAATGGTAAAAAAAAAAAAGACACCGCAAAAAACATTTAAATTTAAAATCCACGACTTCCCTACCATTGTATTTAAAAAAATGGATCAAACAATGGGGTTAAAAAAATCCCTCAAACTCCAACTGGGAAAACTGTAGGGAAAAACAGAAAAACTCCAAAAAGCAAAAACATGACATTCCCCGAACTCCACCCTGCACCCCAGAACCATTCATCATCCCGCGGGTGATCTTCTGGGTGCAAGGAAAGGGTCAAACCCCACAAATGATTCTGAGGGACAGGCCAGAGCGTAGCACAATCGTGACCACTCATAAAAAACTCACCGTGAGTCATAAATTTTCAGTCTGAAAATAAATCACTTATAGTGTGCAAAATGTAATGGTTTTTAAATTCAGTACTGATGTGGCAGAATTATTCAGTAATATGTGGTTTGGGGTTTTTTGTGGT
Source organism: Phyllomedusa bahiana (assembly GCA_025379985.1). Classification (NCBI taxonomy): domain Eukaryota; kingdom Metazoa; phylum Chordata; class Amphibia; order Anura; family Hylidae; genus Phyllomedusa; species Phyllomedusa bahiana. Next base: position 59,730 of record JAODAL010020375.1, on the reverse strand, counting down.
CATGGGTAGGGGTATAATTCATTCACTATGTGGTTGGATGTGGATTTGGGTTTCTAAATTATGGTTATTTGGCCCCGGATTCTGGTTTTGTGAAGTTTTTGGGGAAGATTAAAGTTATGATTTACACATCGGCTGCATAAATTTTAAGTGAGACTAGGCGGGCACCGTACAGATGGCGGAGACAGCGAGGCAAAGTGGGCCCTTAAGATGAACTCCTCTGGTGGGCCCTAGGTACCCTCTTCCTGTCCCAAAAGACCCATTTTATCAATAGATCTTTTGGGACCCTGGGGGTTTTGAATGCTGGAACAAAAAATCTGTAGAGTGAACCAGGGGCTAGTTCAACAAATTTATTAGGAACCATGCTTTTGTGGCTGGGATGGTTTTCAAACGAATTTTATCAAGCAATGATATAGTGTAAATTTTCGCAACAATTTATGCCAATTTCTGGAAAATTGATTAAAGAAAATCCTTCAGGCAGCAGAATGCCCTACCCCTCCCTCTAGGTTCTACCTACTGTGTAACTTTAAAAAAAGCAAGAAGTGGGGTGTAAAATCGAAACAAAGTCGCAAGTCTTTGAGTTGAGAATTGCATACAAAATTTTCAACTTTTGTAAGCTAAAAAACTAGCATGTTTACTAAATGTCCCCCGTAGTAAAATATAATAATAATGCATAGTAAAAATAATATATGATACATTCCCTTTAAGTCGTAGTTGCCAGCCCACATTTCCAAGTTCGTACCTTACTGTACTTTTCATTGAAGTTGCCTGAAACATCAAGAAAATCCAGCTCACTTGCAAGTGATTTATTCTGAGCAGGCATGGTTCAACATGAACCAATGTTGAAAAAGTGCACTGAAGTTGGTTCAAAGAATGTGAATATTAAAATCAAATCAAGCAGCCAATATAATCAAATGCGAATTCTCTAACAGAATCTATAAGCAAATGGGCTCTTAACAAACCATCAATGATGGTCTAGTGCAAACAACCATACAAAACACCAACAGCAGTAGCACATGGACCAATACAATACAATGTATTTGTCTGTTATTGGGAACTATTAAATTGCTATAATGTACAAGGAGTTAACATGTTTTCCATGACTGTTATCTATTTCTGAAAAGAAACATATGAAACAGATATTCACTATTACACAACATCTTTTACACTTTTTGCCTCATTTTTAGCAAACCATAAACAGTCAGGTTTCTTCTAACTTTTCTAAGACATTTAAGAAAATAATAGTAGCAAACCTGCATTTTTCAACCTAGTTCTTATTCATCTACTTATTTGATAAATGGAGACACCACATGTGCACTTCCATTGGATCCATTGATAGAATGTTCTGACTAACCATAAGGATCTGAAGAACCTGAAATTTCTTTAATACTGCCTTGTCTGTCTATGAATATAGTATGTATATATGTATGTATGTATGTATGTATGTATGAATATATCTATCTATTTATCTATGGTCAAAAGGCATCCTAGCAGTCCAGGGCAAAAGATTTGGATCTCTGTAAAGATATTTGGATTAGTACAATAAGAATGGTTGGATTAGTAAGAAGGTGTATTGCAAAATTGCAGCATAACATAAGAAATGATGCACAAAATGCTAGCAAATAACAAAACAAGAAATTACAGACAAAAAAAAGTAATAGTTATAAGTCTGAATCTGTAATACTTACGATTTATATCCATCCCCAGCCAGTTCTCATATTGTTTCCATTGTTGTGTTGTTGGAAGCACATATGTCCATGTCTCAGGTCCATTTATATAGTAAGAGAAAAAACTAGATTGGAAGAAGACAGTACTATAGTAGCAAAATATTCTATTTAGTCTAGGTTATGTTCATATGATTTCCAGTAAAAGACCTGAAGAAAATACAATAAGGATGTCAGATGTGATGATGACAACTAGACACAGAAGGTAACAGATGAACAGAAGTGAAGTAATAAGTCAGGGTCTCAGTCTGTGTCTTGAAATACGAAACTGAGCAAACTCAGTCCCAAATCCTTGCCAAGCAACAGAAATATCTACATCCTGTTGTTCTGTATATGTCAGGGCATTGGGCAAAATGAGACTGTGGTCCTATGTGTGACAGAGAACATATCTCAAAGACATTCCGGCTGTAATGATACTGGGGGAGGAACAAAAGGAGGAAAGAAGGCCATTTTATATGTTTGCTGTGTCATTTTTTATTCTGCAACAGAATATTTTTCAAGATGCAGATAGAGCAAGATATAATACCAACATTATCATAGAAAAAGCATGTTTTCATAGCATATAATGTAAATTAGCATAATTTCTACAAAAAATAACATGATAAATTCAGGATTGAAGTTGAAAAGCAGTGGAAGAAATCTATAGATGTCAGCCTGCACATTAAGGGTGACATGTATGTTCAGGGCTGCGTCAGAAGTCTGGCGTCTTTTCAGTCCTTAAACTAGCACAGCCCCATTCGCTATATCTTTAACCAGGCGCACTCCAATATCAGGTGCATTACAAAGTGACCGTGTTGGAGGCGTGTCGCACTACAACCGTACGAAGCTACACATTTATGCTTTAGTACAGCAAATCCAGGCACATTACTGCTGGAACAGGTAGAGCACTTTAAAAGTGGTTTACCTGAGCCAGAAGTGTCACTTTGTAGCTAGAAAGCACTAAATCTATGACCCGCAGTAGAACAGGTTCATAGATTCAGGCGCGTTCTACACTAATAATGCATGCAAAAAAGGCACCTGGGCACCAAAAATCATACATTTCACCCTAACTCTTTACTGCCATAGCCAGCTTTGACCTTTCTGACATGGCCCCATTTCATCAAATCTTAAATATGTCACTTCATGTGGGAATAACGTTTTAATACTTTTACCTATAAAAGTGATTTTCAGGCTGTTTTTGGGTGATACAGTCTGTGTTTATTTGTAAAATAAAACAAAATTTAGCAAAAATTGGAAAAAAATAACTTAAAGTACTATGCAAATTGTCACTCAGCCTGTCAAGCTCTTCCTCTGGTCAAGGCCTGGCAAGTTTCTGTAACAACAAACACACATAAGGCTATACGAATATATTTAGCACTTTACTTTGCTAATTCCGGTGTATATACAAAACATTTCACTTGAACAAACACGTTTTTAGCAATGCAATAAGTTATAATAATGAGACAGTACTTAGCTGGTATAATGTCCAACTTTCTTGTGGGTTAACTACCCAAGTAAGTTCATAGGAAGCTGAGTGCGGAGGAGCGCAGCTAACAAGCTGCCAAACAGCGGCGCGACGTTTCGAAAATACTCTTTTCCTTTTTCAAGCATGCGCTGTAAGAACACAGACCTCTCTTTATACCTTCCTTGATTGTACAGGTTTGTGCAACGTTCAACTAACATAGTGATACTGAAACATATTCACACGGACATAGAAATGGTGTTAAAGAATAAACATACAACAAAGAAAAAGACAAAAAGAGAAGACAACATGTAAACAGGTACACAAGATATATTATATTACAAAAAACAACGTAGACTAAAAGATTCATTCAGGCCTTTAGGTGCTAGTTTATCCATTTTTTGAGATCCAATAGGCTTCTCTTTGTAATAATTTCAATCTATTTTGATTAGGATCTTGTGCCTGAATCTGTTCCAGAACACACCAACGTAAATCAAAGACACTATGGTGCTGTTCATTAAAGTGTTTGGCTACAGTAGTTTCTCCGAATTTTGTGGATTTATCTCCTTTAACATTTTTAAAATTACGTATGGCGGATTTGTGTTCACCTATTCTCAGTTAGTGTTTGTTGGACGTAATTAGGGAGCATATGCAAGGAACTCCCGATAGGCTACTACCAACGAGTGCAGTCTGAATTACACGGCATATATGTAAAGACAAGTTTCTGTAACAGACAGACTGGAGGCCATTGCTAGGCCTCCAGCTGTCATGGCAATCCTCGGCACCCCACAATACCACAGCAGTGTGCAGATGGAGGACAGAGGTGGCCCCTTACTCTGTCAAATCCTTTACATACTGTGGCCAAAAGTAACTATCTCAGGTGCTACCTGGTTTCAGCACCCCAGTTGTCAGTTTCAGCTAGTATGTCATAGCGATTCTATGCGTAATGTTTCTGAACCCACACAATCATCCTGACATCCAGATACATCATGATGAGGGAAGTATTTGCTGTCCATGATGTTGGTCTCCATAAAGTAAGAGTAACCAGCTCAGAGGCTATAGAAGAAGATTTGTGCAAAGCAGTTTTGCCATGCTCCAATCTCCAATAGCCATACTCTAATGGGAAGCGTTAGGCATTAGTCAATCCACTTTATTTAAGCCTTTATTCTTATTTACTGTTATTGTAGCGCAACTGTTGTAGATTTCCTCTGACTTCTCTCTAAATGCATTTTTATATGCTTTAAAAGGGTCTGACTTGTAATTCATGTTGTCTCGTACTGGTCATAGGAATAGAAAGGACTAAATTAGGCCTCAATAGCCAAAAAGTACAAGCCTATTTTTTATCTATCTATCTATCTATCTATCTATCTATCTATCTATCTATTTATTTATCTATACATTAGTACTCTTTAGGATATGTTTCTCTCTCTCTCCCTCTCCCTCCCTCTCTCTCTCTCTATATATATATGTATATACAGTGACAAGGCTCAAGGCCTTGTATCGAGGGCCGATATGTATCACCGTGGTGTATATATATGTAGTTGAAACCAGAAGTTTACAGACACTATATAAAAAGACACATATGCATGTTTTTTCACTATCTGACATGGAATCAGAATAAACCTTACCCGTTTTAGATCAATTAGGATTACCAAAAGAATTTATATTTGCCGAATGCCAGAATAATGAGAGATAATTTTTTTAAGGCAGTTTTATTACTTTCTGCAAAGTCACAAGTTTACATACACTAGGATTACTATGCCTTTAAACAAACTGGGACAGCCCATATGATGATGTCATGAAGTTTCTGAAGTATTCAGGTTTATTAGCAACATCTGAGTTAATTAGAGACAAACCTGTGGATGTATTTTATTGCACAAAAGAAACATACTTCTTCATGGGAAAGTCTAAAGAAATCAGCCAAGATATTAGGAAGAGAATTGTGGACTTGCACAAGTCTAGATCATCCTTAGGTGCAATTTCCAGATACTGTACCTGAATGTGCCTCATTCATCTGTACAAACAATTATATGTAAGTATAAACAAGATGGGAATGTCCAGCCATCATATCACTCAGGAAGTAGATGGTTCTGTATCTCAGAGATTAGTGTTGAGCCGAACCATTCGGAAAATGGTTAGTTCGGCACAAACTTTACGTTTGGCACAGGTGTTTGGTGCCTTTTTCAACTGCTTCCTTCAGTTTTGTCGGCCAGCCAATCAGTGCAGAGCACAGAGGGGGTCAAAAACATCACCAGTGAGGGTGTAGGGATCTGATTGGCTGCTAAAATCACCTGACCGTTTTATGTGTATGTCACTGTATTTCCTGTTGAGTGCCATTTCCACCTTACTCTCTGTAATGAACACACTGCTGCCTGTGTCTGCTGGTTTGCCAGCAGGCAGAAATACCATTTAATAGCAATTTAACACAGGAAAAGCTGCTAGTTTGATTACGGGGGGAGGGGCGGGGGTAGCTAGTTTTAGGGAATTATACATAGAAATAGTTAGGGAGTTTTGTATAGATATTCCATAGAAAAAAATCTGTTTATAATCTATTTGTCCGTTGCAAAGTATAGGCGTTTAAGACCACTTGATTTGCTGTGAGGGTTCGTCCATACGACCCCATTTCACTGACACTGCATAGAAAAAATTTCTGTTTATAATCCTATTTGCCTGCTGCAAAGGATAGGCATTTAAGAACACTGTTGATTTGCTCTCTTTGGAGTACAGTTCTTCATTAGGAGACTGTGAACAAATCTTGACTTTTTTAATATTTATCCTAATTGTCCTATTCAAAAAAAATCTTTTTTGAAATAGTAATTTCTTCTTGCTAATTTTATTGAGTGTCCGAAAGGTAATTTTTGATGCTTTTTAGGTCATGCTGCTGTTAAAGACAGCGATAGTCAATGTCCTATTCCCAAAAATCTTGTTTCAAATAATTATTTCTTCTTGCTAATTTGATTGTGAGTGTCCATAAGGTAATTTTTGCTGGTTTTGGGGTCAGCCCACTGTAAAAGACACCGTTAGTAAAGGTCCACTTGAAAAAAACTTATTTCACATACTCATTTCTTCTTGCTAATTTTATTCTGAATGTCCATAAAGTCATTTTTGCTGGTTTTGGGGTCAGGCCACTGTAAAGGATGCTGTGAGTAAAGGTCCTATTGAAAAACAGCTTATTTCAGATACTCATTTCCTCTTGATAATTTTATTCTGAGTGTTCATAAGGTCATTTTTTCTGGTTTTGGGGTCAGGCTACTGTAAAAGGGATGCCAATAGGGTAGTACTCCTGTCAGTGTCCCTACTCAAAAAGGGGTCCAGTGATATGTTAAAAATAGGAACTAGTAATGGGTGGGGACCCCATTTGATTTAGCTGCATGGGGCCCTGAAACGGTTAATAGATAGCTGACGGCAGCTCTGCTTACCACTGCACCCCTTATAACTACGACACTGCCAGCTGAACCTCCATGTTCCCTGTTGAGATGTTCTTTCTGCCACCACATATATGACATTTTCTTGGGCCCTGGTGCAAAAATTTAAATGGGGCTCCTCCCAGTTACCATGTGTCATTTCCAATACAGGTGTCTTCTTATGTATCAAAGGGGCCCCGTGGCAGCTGCTAATGCTGCACCTCCTATAGCTACACTGTCCTCATCTTTAAAGTTAGCCATTAAAAGGAATTAATTATTTTAGCCTGTGAAATTTTATCTGTGACTCTTAGAGCCAAATTTGCTTCACTAAGTTGTCCCACATATCCATTTTACTGTTATGGATGCTAATTGCAGCTTCTCCTCACCTGTATGGGTATAAAAAACAACCAGAACATCTTCTCCCATTGACTTTAATGGGGTTCGAAGTTCGGTTCGAGTTCGACTCGAACTCCGAACCGAACTTCTCAAAATTCGAGGTTCTACTCGAACTCAAAATTTTTAGGATTTGCTCATCACTATCAGAGATGAACGTGCTTTGGTCCGACGTGCATATCAACCCAAGAACAAAAGCAAAAGACCTTGGGCGACATGTATGAATTCGAATGCGTACTTTTTTTTTTACTTGGCGCTGACACCAGAGTTCTAAATAGATATAGAAGAGTGTAGAATACGACAGATTTTTGGCGCATTACATAGAGCTTAATGCGCCAAGCTTTGTATGGGCTTAAAGTGTAATGCGCCAAACTTGGTGCACTGAGCTCTATGTAATGCGCCAAAAATCTGTCGTATTCTACACTCTTCTATATCTATTTAGAACTGTTGTGTTGGCACCAAGTAAAAAAAAGTACGCATTCGAATTCATACATGTCGCCCTCTTAATGTTTCAATGCTCGGATTATGAGATTCTGAGAGTGTAGAATACCACAGATTTTTGGCACATTACATAGAGCTTAGTGCACCAAAAATCTTCATACTGTCGTATTCTACACTCTGGAGAACTGAAGTGTCGGCGCCAAGTAAAAAAAAAGTACACATTCGAATTCATACATGTTGCCCCTTGTGAAGATGCTTGCGGAAGCTGGTAAGATTGTGTCTTGATCCACAGTGAAACGAGTACTGTATCAACATGGCTTGAAAGGCCACTCTACCAGGAAGAACCCATTACTCCAAACGAAACATATAAAAGCCAGATTAATGTTTGCAAATGCACACAGGAACAAAAAACTACATTTTTGGAGAAATGTCCTGTTGTCTGACGAAACTAAAATTGGACTGTTTGGCCATAATGACCATCGTTATGTTTGGGGGAAAAAGGGAGAAGCTTGGAAGCCTAAGAACACCATCCCAACTGTGAAATACGGTGTTGGCAGCATCATGTTGTGGGGTTGTTTTGCTGCAGGAGGGACTGATGCACTTCACAAAATAGATGGCATCATGAGGAAAGAAGATTCTTTCCTCATGATGCAACATCTCAAGACATCAGCCAGGAAGTTAAAGCTTGGGCGGAAATAGGTCTTCCAAAGGGACATTGACCCAGAGCATACAGCCAAACTGGTTACAAATTGACTTAAGGATAACCAAGTCAATGTTTTGGATAGGCCATCACAAAGCCCTGATCTCAATCCTATTGAAAATTAATGGGCAGAGCTGAAAAGGCAGGTGCAAGCAAGGTGACCTACAAACATGGCTCAGTTACACCAGTTCAGTCAGGAAGAATGGGCCAAAATTCCTACCAACTATTGAGAGAGGCTTGTGGAAGGATATCCAAAACGTTTGACCCAAGTCATACAGTTTAAAGGCAAATACTAATGAAATGTATGTAAACTTGTAAACTTTTGACTTCACAGAAAGTAATAAAAATGCCTGATTTCATGTCAGATAGTGAGAAAAAACATGCATATGTGTCTTTCTATATATAGTGCATGTAAACTTCTGGTTTCCACTGTATATATATATACATATATATATATATATATATATATATATATATATATATATATATAGTTATATATATATATATATATATATATATATATATAATATTTGAAACTGGAAGTTTACATACACTCTGTGTGAATGTGAATCTATATATCCTAGAAAGTACTTGGAGGATTTATTTTGCATTTCATTTCTATGTATATTGAGACATTTTTCACACAAATATACCCTCACAAAGTATGGGTTCAGATAAAAAATTACTACTGAACTGAAATGGTCTGCAATCCTATGGTCTGCAACACTAGCATCTAGATAGCTAGCTAGTGGATCGGTATGGTCCTGGAAAGTACTCATGCATCACTAATTGCAATGGAGACTGTGGAGAACTAGACTGGGGCCTAAAAGACAAAGTCCAGTTCTGATAGTGTTCTAATTTTGCATTAATAAATGTTAAAATATTTGTTAAAATCAGAGAAAAAAGTCCTTGTGGTCCATCCAGTCTGTCCTATTATTCCCTTTTCATTTTTATCTTAGAATATTCTAGACAGGTTTAAATTCACTTGCTTTGGTTGTTCCAACCGCATTTTCTGGAAATTCATTTTAAGCAGCTTGTACTCAGCTTGTGTTATTATAATAATATTTTCTGACATTGCTTCTAATCTTCCCAGCAGATTGCGACCTCTTGCTCTTGTGTGGTTTCTTCTGAAATACGCTCCACTCCTGAATATTATTTAACCCTTTGGCCTCGTTCACACGGCTTATTTCGCCACGGATTTGCCGACGGATTGACGATCGTCAATCCGTCAGCAAATCAGTCAGAAATAAGTAACAACCTATTTTCTATTGATTTCAATAGAAAATACGGCTCGTCGTTCACACGACGCGTATTTCCGTGCCGGATTGCCGGAGATGGTGAATCCGTCGGATATTCAGTTACAAATACGTGCCACAGTTAGTGACACTTTTTGGCCACTGATTTTCAACCGATTTCAGAACGTATTACCGATCGGCAATCCGATGGAAATACGTTCTGAAATAAGCCGTGTGAACGAGGCCTTTAACATATTTATAGGTTTTGATCACGTCCCTCCTTTTTCTTATGCCTTCCAGGTTAAACAGATTAAGGGCAACATGAATGAACTTTGGCCCAGACAGGCAAGTTCTAAATAGCTTTAAAACAATGTAGAACACGCCAGTATGTATGAACCTTTTCTTCTGCAGTTCATACATTTGGCGACAACTTTGGCCTCAAGAACACCTTTTAACTTGGTCTGGCTGTTTTTGACAGTTATGTGCCTACTTTTGGCATCCCACATTCATAAATGTGTCTAATCCTACGAATGTGGTGTGACACACCCCAGAACACCCCCACATCTTTAGGTCAATTAGGATTACCAAAATTATTTATATTTGCCAAATTCCAAAATAATGAGAGAGAGAAAAATTTTTAAGGGATTTTTTATTACTTTCTGCAAACTGAGCCATGTTTGTAGGTCGCCTTGCTCGCACCTTCCTTTTCAGCTTTGCCCATAAATTTTCAATAGGATTGAGATCAGAGCTTTGTGATGGCCACTCCAAAACATTGACTTGGTTATCCTTAAGCTACTTTGTAACCAGTTTGGCAGTATGCTTCTGGTCATTGTCCATTTGGAAGATCTATTTCCACCCAAGCTTTAACTTCCTGGCTGATATCTTGAGATGTTGCTTCAGTATTGCCACATAATCTTTTTTCTTCATGATGCCATCTATTTTGTGAAGTGCACCAGTCCCTCCTGCAGCAAAACAACCACACAACATGATGCTGCCACCCCCGTGTTTCACAGTTGGGATGGTGTTTTTAGGCTTCTAAGCTTCTCCCTTTTTCCTCCAAACGTAAAAAAGGTCATTATGGAAAACAGTTACATTTTAGTTTTGTCAGACCACAGGACATGTTTCCAAAAATTTAGGTATTTGTTCCTGTGTGCATTTCAAATATTAATCTGACTTTTATATGTTTCTTGTGGAGTAATGGCTTCTTCCTGGTATAGTGGCCTTTCATCCCATGTTGATACAGTACTCATTTTACTGTGAATAATGACACCATTTTACCAGCTTCCACCAGCATCTTCACAAGGTCTTTTGCTTTTGTTGTTGGGTTGATATGCACATGTCGGACCAAAGCATCTTCATCTCTGAGACAGAGGACCGTCTCCTTCCTGAGCAGTATGATGGCTGCACATTTCCATCTTGTTTTTACTTACATATAATTGTTTGTACAGATGAACGAGGCACCTTCAGGTATCTGAAAATTGCACTAAAGGATTATCCAGACTGTGTAAGTCCACAATTCTCTTTCTGATATCTTTACTGCTTTCTTTAGACTTTTCCATGAAGTTACACACAGAAGCAGTGTTTTTCTGGTGAGCTTCAAAACACATCCACAGATGTTTCTCTAATTAACTCAGATGTTGCCATTGAACCTATCAGAAGTTTCCAAAGACATGACATCATCATATGGGCTGTCCAAAATTGTTTAAAGGCATAGTAGTTCTAGTGTATGTAAACTTTTGACTTTGCAGAAAACAATAAAATTGCCTTAAAAATTCTCTCTCATTATTCTGGCATTTGGCAAATATAAATAATTTTGGTAATCCTAATTGACCCGTGTCTTTTTATGTAGGGTATGTAAACTTCTGGTTTCAAACTATATATATATATATATATATATATATATATATATATATATATATATATATATATATATATATATATACATACATACATACTGTAGTCACCTTATTATGACTACTATCCAAACTAACTGCCTTGTGCAGCGTGGACAGCAGCTAGTCAGACTGGGACAGACTCATATTAGATTGTCACAGGTAAGTCAAGCTAACAACAGTGCATCCCACAGCAGGATACATAATACACAGGGTTAATATGACGATTGAGGTGGTCCCATAAATGGTCAACTGGGTTCAAGTCTGAGAATTAAGAGACCAGGATAGTATTTAAAAGTTTTGGTTATGCCCACTGACATGTCACATTGTTTTGCCGGAAGATCCCATCCACCCTAGTAAAGATAATCAGTATTTATGGGTGTATGTGATCTACAAGGATGGATTCGTACCCAAATCAGTTGATAGTGTCTTCCACATGGATGAGTGGGCCAGAGAATGCCTTTAGAACACTGCCACCACCAGCTTATGTTCTTCCACCAATGGCTGCAGGGCGTTTGTTCTTTGATGTTTTTCACCTGACAATCCAACATCCATCTATTCAATGAAGCAACTCTATGAAAAACAGCGAAATCCAATTGCAAAACTGTTGTGAGAATTAAAACCTTTTCTGCTAATGCAACTTTGTTAGCAGGAATGCAGAGACCATCCCTCTGCTTTGGAGCTCTATATGCAGTGGAGTTTGCTGTACTGTTGTTTTAAACACGTCTGGTAGCCCCCTGGTTCATTTTGGTGGTGAGCTGCTCCAACGTAGTTTGTCTTCCTGCTAGTGCACTTTTGTAGCCAACATTCACCTTTAGCATTAATCGACTATAGTGTTCCTCACTTTCCATGTCACTTATTTGCAGTGGTGCCATTTGTCCATTCATGATACGCTTTCACCACAGCAGCATACAAACAGTTCACAAACTGCGCAGTTTCAGAAATACTGCCACCCTTGGCCCAAAAGGCAATAATCTTCCCTTTTTGCAACTTCGATAAATCGCCCATTTTACCTATGGCAGCAATGAGGAATATGTGCAGAGAGCCTATGACATGCCTTATAAACCCACCAAGCCAGCTCACAACAAGTGATAATCTATGAATTACGTGCTGCTGACATCAAAATCCGGAAGTGGATATAATAACTTGATATATACTGTACATACCTAGTCATGAAAATATAAAATAGCAACAACTAAGCTACTGAGAACCTTAAAGATCTTCAGGCGTGGGTGATCGGCATAACAGTATTAACAGTATAAAGAGTGATCCTAGAGAAGCAAGCACTTGATAAACCACTACATGTTGCTTCTGGTAGTATTCTTGTTGTATATCCTAATATTGCTATAGTGAGTATACCTTGTGTGGACCAGAATGAAAGCGATTGGCATCAAAAGCGAACCTGAATAGGAAAGCATACTCTTTGCAGACCACTAGATGTCACTGTGGTCTGGATATTATCCGGCTAAAACAAGAACTTTGGGAGGCTGGAATGTATATATTTCTACATGAGATGTATGTACAGCAACCAGAAATATAGTGAGGTGCACAATGAGGGATAAAGGAAAAACCAAGTGCACTCGCATTATCTCCAAGCAAGGCTAGTATAGCAGGTATCACCTCAGATCCGGGTGAGTTAAAAAACAAGCAATTTTATTATTAACAAATGTAATACAACGGTACGAGCATGATGCAACAAACACTGTAACTGGCTAACGCGTTTAGAGCTACGCTAGCTCTTGTTCACAGCCACCATATTGAGTAACCGTTAGGTTTAAAAACAATTAGTTATCCAATCAAAATAAAAAGTTACTGATACGTCATCATGTTAAAAAGAGACTAGAGGCATGAAGGATAAACCAAAATACATATAGAGTTCTACATATTAGTAAATTAACCCCTTACCGCCGGAGCCAGTTTTGGGCTCTCTGACAGAGCCCAATTTTTGAAATCTGTCATGTGTCACTTTATGTGAGAATAACTTTTTGACACTTTAACCTATCCATGTGATTCAGAGATTTTTTTTTCTCGTAACACATTGTGCTTTAAGATAGTAAGAAATTTTGGTCCAAAAAATGCTTGTTTATTTGTGAAAAATATCAAATTATCGTGAAAAATGTGAAAAATTTACCAATTTCAAACTTCAAAAATTTTGAGATAGTTATTCCACTCAAAATATTTTATAACTAGCATCTACCATATGTCTGCTTTAGTTTGACATCATTTTTTTAAATGTCTTTTTTTTTTTTACGACATTAGGGGGCTAAAAATTTTTGTAGTAATTTTCACATTTTCAAGAAAATTTGCAATATAAATTTTTAGGGACCAGTCAGTTCTAACGTGACTTTGATTGACCTGTATGTTAGAAAACCCTCATAAATGACCTCATCTAAGAAACTACCCCCCTTAAAGTATTCAAAACCGCATTTAGGAAGTTTATTAACCCATTAGGTGTTTCACAGGAATTAAAGCAAAGTGGAAGTGAAATTTTGAAATTTCACTTTTTTTTGCAAATTTTTAATTTTTTATACATTAATTGACAAGAATACGGTAAATGTGATCAGGGAAATGCAAATTAAATTTTATTTTCCCCAGATTCTGCCGTTTTTAGAGATATCCCATAGTGGCCCCTAGTGCGCTATTTGGCTCAACCACAAGCCTCAGAATAGGAGGAGCACCTTCTAGACTCTGGGGCCTCATTTTCATTACGATTTTATTTAGGGCCATTTCAGGTTTGCGGACACCCTAAGGTTCCAAAACTTAATAAATACCCCTAAGAAGACCCCATATTGGAAACTACACCCCTTAAGGAATATATCCAGGGGTGTAGTGAGCATATTGACCCCACAGGTGTTTTACAAATTTTTTTAGCTTTTGGCTCTAAAAATAAAAAAATATATATTTTTTCTAATAATCTGCAATTTTAGCTGAAAATGTTTAATTTTTACAAGGAATCTTGGAAATAAAGCCCCTACATTGTGTTTCGCAATTTCTTGCATGTTCGGCAATACCCTACATGTGGGTGTAAACTGCTGTTTGGGCGCATGGCAGGGGGTATAAGGGAGGGAGTGTTATTTGGCTTTTGGAGCACAGATATTGGTGGGGCCATGTCGCATCTGCAAAGCCCCCAAAGTACTAGAACAGGTGAAACCTTCCAGAAGTTGCCCCATGTTGGGTTCACCACCCCTAGGGATCTCATCTAAGGGGTATTTTGCATTTGGGGCGCACAGGTTTTCCGTAGTTTTTTTTTTTTAGCATTGGGCCATGGAAATGGAGGGGGGGAAACGCAGTTCCGCCATTGTTTTTGGGCTTCATTTTACAGTATTCGCCATACGGGATAAATGACGGGATAACTTTACTATGGGGGTCGGTACAATTACAATGATATAAATTTTATATAGTTTTTTATGTTTTATTACTTTTACACAATAGAAGCGAGTTTTATAAAAAGTTGCGTTTTTATGTTGTCCTAATACAAATATCAGTGGCACACTAAAGACTAAGTAAAACCTCAAGCTATATAGGAATATGGAAATGCATTACTGCTAAGGAAAATATGAAAAACCTGGGACTCTTAGTTTACAGTATTTGATCAAAGATTGTATTAAGCTCACCTCCCAAAACGTCAAGGGGATCCCAGAGCAGGTGAGTCCCTACACTAAATATATTACCTCACTAGGCGTCAATCCAGACTGCATCTTCAGGGTATGGTAGGAACTAGCAATTGAATTATCCTGCACTGGTTTAAAAGAGGCAGCTGTGTGCAGCAAGCCAATGAGATCGCCAATCTCAATGAACTACAAAACATACGTTGGCTCTGCACATATAAAATATATTGTGAAAAACACAAGCATAGGTGCACACTGAAAAGGCAATATATACATCTAATACAAATATCAGTGGCACAATAAAGACTAAGTAAAACCTCAAGCTATATAGGAATATTGGAAATGCATTACTGCTAAGGAAAATATGAAAAACCTGGGACTCTTAGTTTACAGTATTTGATCAAAGATTGTATTAAGCTCACCTCCCAAAACGTCAAGGGGATCCCAGAGCAGGTGAGTCCCTACACTAAATATATTACCTCACTAGGCGTCAATCCAGACTGCATCTTCAGGGTATGGTAGGAACTAGCAATTGAATTATCCTGCACTGGTTTAAAAGAGGCAGCTGTGTGCAGCAAGACAATGAGTTCGCCAATCTCAATTGAACTACACTTCCTACGTTGGCTCTGCACATATAAAATATATTGTGAAAAACACAAGCATAGGTGCACACTGAAAAGGCAATATATACATCTAATACAAATAATCAGTGCACACTAAAGACTAAGTAAAACCTCAAGCTATATAGGAATATTGGAAATGCATTACTGCTAAGGAAATATGAAAAACACTGGGACTCTTAGTTTACAGTATTTGATCAAAGATTGTATTAAGCTCACCTCCCAAAACGTCAAGGGGATCCCAGAGCAGGTGAGTCCCTACACTAAATATATTACCTCACTAGGCGTCAATCCAGACTGCATCTTCAGGGGATTGGTTAGGAACTAGCAATTGAATTATCCTGCACTGGTTTAAAAGAGGCAGCTGTGTGCAGCAAGCCAATGAGATCGCCAATCTCAAATGAACTACAAAACATACGTTGGCTCTGCACATATAAAATATATTGTGAAAAACACAAGCATAGGTGCACACTGAAAAGGCAATATATACATCTAATACAAATATCAGTGGCACACTAAAGACTAAGTAAAACCTCAAGCTATATAGGAATATTGGAAATGCATTACTGCTAAGGAAAATATGAAAAACCTGGGACTCTTAGTTTACAGTATTTGATCAAAGATTGTATTAAGCTCACCTCCCAAAACGTCAAGGGGATCCCAGAGCAGGTGAGTCCCTACACTAAATATATTACCTCACTAGGCGTCAATCCAGACTGCAACTTCAGGGTATGGTAGGAACTAGCAATTTAATTATCCTGCACTGGTTTAAAAGAGGCAGCTGTGTGCAGCAAGCCAAAGAGATCGCCAAACTAAAATGTACTACAAAACATACGTTGGCCTCTGCACATATAAAATATATTGTGAAAAACACAAGCATAGGTGCACACTGAAAAGGCAATATATACATCTAATACAAACATCAGTGGCACACTAAAGACTAAGTAAAACCTCAAGCTATATAGGAATATTGGAAATGCATTACTGCTAAGGAAAATATGAAAAACCTGGGACTCTTAGTTTACAGTATTTGATCAAAGATTGTATTAAGCTCACCTCCCAAAACGTCAAGGGGATCCAGAGCAGGTGAGTCCCTACACTAAATATATTACCTCACTAGGCGTCAATCCAGACTGCAACTTCAGGGTATGGTAGGAACTAGCAATTGAATTATCCTGCACTGGTTTAAAAGAGGCAGCTGTGTGCAGCAAGCCAATGAGATCGCCAATCTCAAATGAACTACAAAACATACTTTATATGTGCAGAGCCAACGTATGTTTTGTAGTTCATTTGAGATTGGCGATCTCATTGGCTTGCTGCTAGTTCCTACCATACCCTGAAGATGCAGTCTGGATTGACGCCTAGTGAGGTAATATATTTAGTGTAGGGACTCACCTGCTCTGGGATCCCCTTGACGTTTTGGGAGGTGAGCTTAATACAATCTTTGATCAATACTGTAAACTAAGAGTCCCAGTTTTTCATATTTCCTTAGCAGTAATGCATTTCCAATATTCCTATATAGCTTGAGGTTTTACTTAGTCTTTAGTGTGCCACTGATATTTGTATTAGATGTATATATTGCCTTTTCAGTGTGCACCTATGCTTGTGTATTTCACAATATATTTTATATGTGCAGAGCCAACGTATGTTTTTTATGTTGTCCTATTCTGACAGCCATAGCTTTCTTAATTTTTTGTATACGGAGCTGATTGTGGGCTTGTTTTTTACGAGATGAGTTGATGTTTTTATTAGTACCATTACGGGGGGCATGTGATGTTTTGATCACTTTTTATTAAGGTATTTGTGAGGCATTTTGTACAAAATACAGCAATCCTGGTAGTGTTTTTTATTTTTTACAGCGGTCACTGTGCGGTATAAATGACATGCTAATTTTACCAGCAGGTTGATACGATTACAGCGATACCAAATTTGTATATTTTTTTAATGTTTTACTGCTTTACACAATAAAAACACTTTTATTTGAAAAGGAAAACACGTTTTTGCATCGCCGCAGTCTGAGAGCCATTTTTTATTTTTCTGTTTATGGAGCTGTATAGGGACTTTTTTTTGCGGGATGAGTTGACGTTTTTATTGGTAACATTTTTGGGGGGACAAGACTTTATGATCGCTTTTAAATCCGTTTTTTGGAAGGCAGGGTGAAGAAAATACTGCAATCCTAGCAGTGTTTTTTATTTTTATTTTAATAGCGTTCACCGTGCAGTATCCGTGACAAGTTAGTTTTACTCTGTGGGTTGAGACGATTACGGTGATACCCAATTTATGTAGTTTATTTATTTGAAAGCACAATTTTTTTGAAAAAAAAGTGTTTTTATTGTGTAAAACAATTTTTATGCATCACTATCTTCTAATAGCCAGAACTTTTTAATTTATCTGTATACAGAGCTGTGTAAGGACTTTTTTTTTTTTGTGGGATAAACTGACGTTTTAATTGGCATCACTTTGATGTTGATATGAGTTTTTGATGACTTTTTACTCCATTTTATGTGCTGCGGGATGAACAAAATCACAATTCTGTGACTGCTTTTTTTTTTTTTTTTTTACGGCGTTCAACATACAGGTTAATTAACATGACAGATTTATAGAGTGGGTCGCTACGCACGCGGCGATACCAAATATGGATACTTTATTTATTTTTGATCTTTTTGGGGGCGATTGGCGTTTGTAAAAGGGAAAAGGGCGGTATACGTGTTTTTATTTTACTTTTTGTGTTTGTGTTTTACTTTTTTACACTTTTTTTTTACTTTTTCACACTTTTTACACTTTTCCCCAGGGGAGAAATGCATGAACGATCGTCAGATCATTCATGCAATAGGAGATCAGCACACAGCTTATAGCTGTATACTGGTCTCCATGGCAACTGTCAGTCACGCTGCCCACAATGCATTGTGGGCATCGTGACGTCACCAGACAACCCGGCTGCTGTCATTTAGTGTCCGGGCTGTCTGGTAGGAGATCAGTAGCGGAGGTGAGCGCCGTTACTGCGCCGGGATCGCGGGCAGCAGGAGTGAGCTCCTGCTACCCGCAGCTGCGATGTCGCGTCCACGATGTTGCGACATCGAGGGGTTAATCCCCCGCGGCCGAAGCTCACTCCGGCCGTGCGAGATGCGGAATGATGCCAGCAGTAATATACCGCTGGTTCCATGCCGCGATCTTGCGTGCTCCGCTTGTGAGCGATGAAGATCGCCATGACGTACTCATACGTCAATTTGCGGGAACCCCTACCAGACATTGACGTGTGAGTACGACAAATGTCGGTAAGGGGTTAATATATATAACAAATCTGGATATTTATCTAAGAGGAGATATCAATTCTGGTAGGGTGGTTACTACTCTTTATAGCAAACCTGGTACTGGCAACTCTTTTGAAGGCGAATAGTTGCCATGTACCTAGTACTGTAGCGGCCATACCTTATGGTGAATATGTGAGAGCTAAGAGAATTTGTACTCGACACAAGGATTACATAGAATTTGAAAAAAACAGTGGATCAAAGATTGTTGCGAAGAAAATATTCAAAACATCATTTAGAGAGGTCTAAAGGAAAAATCAAAAATAAAACACAATATCAGTTACTATATTATTGTGAGATTAAAAACAGTAAACTGTAAAATGATAATCAAAAATTAACATTCACTACTAAATATAGTAATAATTATAAGGAAATGAAATTTATTTTCCTTAAAAATTTGAATATTCTACACCAGGATTCGACTCTAAAATGATAGAAAATGGTGTACGTTGTGTACCCAAAAGAAATAAAACCTTGGGGAATATCATTTCCCTTTCTGTACAAAAAACAAGAAAAACATGGTTATCACAAAAAGGTTTTTTTCTTGTGTAGGGGGACCCGTTGTAATATATGTAGATGGGGTAAAAAAAAACACAAGTTCAATACGATCAATGCAGGACTTTACTCCGGTGAGTGTAGCCATTCATTTTTAGTGTGTGAGAAAGCACATTGAGGGATAATTCTGTCCTGTAATAGCAATACAATAGCACTCTCCAATCTGAAAATGCAGAAAGGAAGGTCACAGAGTCCTGGATCAAAGCATAGTAATGGAAAGTTGAGTGGAAGGAAAAGGTATGGTAGAAAAAGTAACAGGGATAACCTTGATAGGATTCTTTAGAAAAGGTTACTGTTAAGATTAATAAGATCCTGGACTGTCACAGCTGTAGCTCTTAACGGTAATATATTTTTGTAGAAATGAGGTAGCAGTGACTAACAGTGTGTATATGTGTGTGTGGGAGGAGGGAAGGTTTAGGCCGATTCAAAAGCTTACTATGAGGCTTAAGTTCATGATTTGGAGTCTGGGTGGCAGGAAATTTCCTCACCACAATATTAAGGTAATAGGTTTTTGATCAGTTTTTCAGAGAGTTTGCAGTTTTAGAAACCGTCTATAAACCGATGAGCAACGCTCCCCATAGACTTTAAAGGGAAACTGTCAAATTGCTGAGGACAGCACAAGCTAGTGTCAGACATGCAGTTTCCAGCGCTGTGTCCCTTATTCTCTAAGATGCTGTAGTTTTGGAGTATTTAATGCTCAAATCTGACAGTTTGCAGCCAGAAAAGAATCATAAAGAGTTTGTTTTTTCATACCCCGCCCACCTGATGTTAGCCTCGCCCACCTCAACTGATTAACCTATTACTTTGAAAAAGGCCATGCACTGATAGGCCGAAACGTTGCGATGGTGTATCTCACTCTGGAATAAAGTTTTTTTCCTGCTTTTACAATGCTGTCGTCCAAACCATCTTTTTGCATCTATCTGTGGTGAGTTTGAGGCTTGCTCGCCTTAGGACGTACTTTGCATCATTATTGACCTTTTAAGGTCGAATGTGGAATTTTTGTGCTGTTCCCATTTCTGATTTTTGTTGGGAACAGCAGGTCTGTCACTAGCTTGTGCTGTCCTCAGCCAGGGGGACACCATCGATGTGACAGGTTCGCTTTAATAGAAAATCCGTGCAGCAGTCCCCACTGAACGGATTTTCCGCCGGACAGTTTTTCACACTTAGAACACCACCGCTGGTGGTCCGAAAAACTTAGAACATGTTTATTCTTCCACCCGGTTTTCAGACGCTAAATTGACATTGAAGTTAATGTAAACCACGCAGAAAGTGAGTGAGCGTTTTTTGGTGCGGGTTTTGGGCGGTTTTAGTTTTTTGCAAAAAAGACTGATCCTATCTATAGTAGGTGTGTTTTTGCAGGTCCTTTTGCACTTTTTGAACACTTGAAGGTCCTGCAAAGCACTTCCTGGCCCAGATGGAAGAAGACGCATCAGCATGCCTCCCAAAAAATACCACCGCAGGGACATGGACGAGAGCATACTGATCTCCGAAGTGAGTGTCAGTGTGAACAAGAGTCTATAAATCCTCTTTTTGCCTAAACTAACCAAATTTTTATGCTGTTAACACATACATGGCAACTTTTGAAAGTAAGAAAGCAGGAGATTTGAGACGTGCGTAGCGCGCCACGTCAAAAATTTGCATATCCACGCCCATCTTGCATGTAAGCCACACACCTTTCGAAAAGCCACACCCTACTCCACCTAACTGTGTAATGGCTCTGGAAGAAAGCTAAATTAGGGTTTTGGCGTCACCCAGCTTCCCTGGACTGTTGGATTGTCTATTCAGCATCCAGGAGAGCTGGGAGATACCGCCAAACTGTGCCCCAATAGGTAGGTATCTCGGTGCCCTATTTGAACCCTGTAGCCAGGTAGTAACCCCCTGTAGCCAGGTTAATGCCCCCTTTTAGCCAGGTTGCTGCCCCCCTCTAGCCAGGTAGCTGTCCCCAATAGCCAGATAGTGCCCCTTGCAGCCAGGTAGTGCCCCCAATAGCCAGGTAGCGCTCCCAATAGCCAGGTAGTGCCCCCAATAGCCAGGTAGTGCCCCAAATAGCCAGGTAGTGTCCCCAATAGCCAGGTAGTGCCTCCATTAGCCAGGTAATGCCCCAAATAGCCAGGTAGTGCCCCCAATAGCCAGGTAGTGCCCCCAATACCCAGGTAGATGCTCCTTACAGCCAGGTAGTTCCACCAATAGCCAGGCAAATGCCTCCTTTATCCAGGTAGATGCCCCCATGAGCCAGGTAGATGTCCCCATGAGACAAGTAGATGCCCCCTTTATCCAGGCAGATGCCCCCATTAGCCAGGCAGTGCCCCAATAGCCAGTAACAATAAAATAATAAAATCTACTTCACACTCCTCCCCTCACATACACTCAGTCACTACACACACACCCCTCCCCTCACAGGCAATCAGCCTCCCCCTTCCCCACATACACAGCCATCCCTGCACTCATTGTTCTGCTGGCATCCTAGTTTTTCAAACGCTGCTCGGGGAAAGTGGGCGGAGCTGCGTGGGTCCCGCTAAGCCCATCCTCCTTCTCCTGCAGTGCTCTCGCAGCTTCCTCTGAAGCTAGGAGAGCATTGCCGGACAGCGGCACACGACAGAGGCTGCAGGGCAGCGTCAAGAGATGCTGCCTGATGCCTCTGTACACAGAGAACCTCCGGCATCTCTTCAGATACGGGAGGTTAAGCCACCCAAGTGGGGGGGCCGGACATGGCCCCCATTAGCGGGAGTGACCCGCCAAAACCGGGAGGGTTGGCAAGTATGTGTTAACATGCACATGTGCTGAAAGTGAAAGTGAAAAAGTTGACCTTCAAATCACATGGTTTCTTGCACCAATCAGGAAGACTTTTGCACTCAGTACACTTTTCTGATTGGAAAACCGTCCGAAAACCACTGAGGAAACCTGGACAAAATTAGTGTCATAAGATCTTAGAGTAGGGGTTTAGGTGTGTCTCTAGAAAAGTGCCAGCATTAAGGAACATTCTTTCTCCTTCTCTTTTACCATCTATGAAAGCCAAGACTCCAGTCTAGTTAAGTCACCCGGGGGGTGTTTTAAATGTGCCCATGTTAGTTGTATTTGTTGTAAAGTCCTGAAGGTTGCTACTCAATTTGCTTCTTATGTGACTTTGAACAGCTATACTATCAGGAGTTACATTAACTGTAATACAAATTTTGTGGTTTACGTTATCTCTTGCGATTCTTGCAAATTGCAATATGTTAGCAGTACTACATGCCAACTTAAAGCACGGATATGTCACCATTTGTCTGATGTCAAATCCTCTGAATTTCAACGTTTTTTGGCAGTATCGTCTCATTGTATTAATATACATAATCGCTGTACAGATACTTTGTTAGTGGTGGACGTGGAACGAGTTAGTTTACCCAGAAGGGGAGGGGATCATTTCTTAAGCTTTGTTCACGAGAGACATTTTGGATGTTTTTGCTTAAAACTTACCAGCCCTTTGGACTATATAAATGTACTGATTTAGTATTATACTATTAATTATATGATTCATGTTATTATGGATAGTATGTATTTTTCCTTACTGTTTTGCTTTTTAGGTTATTACAGTATTGTTCTTGTGTCATGTGATTTTATGTGTTATTTTGATTGGTTGAGTAACTTGTTTTAATTAGATCATTGACTTGTATCAGATGTACTATGACTAAGGGCCCACATTGGCCTGAAACGTGTAAGCGTCTGATTGTCAATCTTGGTTTTATCCAACTTTCATTAAAGTTTCTTTTATGGAGGACGCTGAATCAACCTTTCGCTTTTTCAAAATCCGTGACAAAAAACATTCAAAAAATCAAAACCCCCGAAAAACCGACCAGTTTTTGTGTCAAAAACTGTCCAAAGACCGGTTGTAATGAACGGTTCTGCTGAAGTCAAAACCGAGCTGATTTAGTCCTTTGCCATGTAAACGCACCCTAAGGCTATGTTCACACGGTGTATTTGCAGGGCGTAATTACGCCCCGCAATTACGCCGTGTGGACGAGGGCGGGGCGGAAGCGGGGGAGTGAGCGGGGGGGCGGCACTTCGCCGGCCCATAGACAATCACTGCTAGCGGCGCGTATACGCCGCTAGTAATTCACATGTCAATTATCTCCCCGCCCGGCGGCTTCGCCGAGCGGGGAGAGAAGACGTAATCCATAGTTCTCTATGAGAACTGTGAATTACCGTAATGAATGGGCCGTTTTCGGCCCGTAATTGGCGCACTTCGGCGCTTAATTATGGACCGAAATACGGCCCATTTTAAGCCGTGTGAACATGGCCTAACAGTCCCCCCAAAGGAAGTGATAACTTCTGTACATGAATATTTATCCTTTGTTAAACCTTCCACCACAACAAGGCACAAGGGTTCACACAAAGGTACAGCTGCCATACAGAAACCCAACCCTAAAACACCATGGAATTCATATGAGTTGATCAATAGCAGGGCATCCACTACCTCTAGATTAACTGACATTTTATGGAAAAAGTTTTAAATTGGCTTGTATGCCTTTCTTGAAAGTAATATTGTAGGTTATTTTCACTAGATTATTGGAGTTGATGCTGAAAGCTGCTGATCTAGACATTAATTTTGATCTCCATATTTTTAATGGTAAAGAATTTTTCACTGAGCTGAGGAAAATTGTCTTCTGCTTCATGATGGTTTTGCCTTTCTTAGCTCAGGATTGCAGGAGAATAGGTTGAACTGGGTGGACTTTTTGTCTGCATTGTGAACTAAGTTGCTATTGTTTTTTTCACAGACTAGTGGCACATAATACTTGATGGTTACAAATTTAATATATGGCATAGAGGCTTGGTGTTTACAGTTTATTTCAGGTGGCACTGCATACTTCAACATTACAGAACAGAATCTGAACAGTTAGAACTTCCTCTCAGGTCACAGTTAACTCCATAGAGAAGTTAGTAGATTAGTAGTGACTCTACATAGACCTCCAGATGGTGTTAATAATTCTTTCAAGGACTTGTCAGTTACTCAGTACCTCACAGTTGAACCTAATATCCACATTTTCCTGCACACAAACTATTGTGGTCACTACTATTGTTGGGTCTAGTTCTAAGAACCTTTCATCAACCATAATTTCCAACCATTCTCTATCCAGTCTATTACACCACAGGTCCAAATCAGCCATGTGAACCCTTACTCCTCAAGTTCTATTATCTATGGCCACACCCTATCACCTACCCTGTTTCCCCGAAAATAAGACAGCGTCTTATATTAATTTTTGCTCCTAAAGATGCACTATGTCTTATTTTCAGGGGATGTCTTATTTTTCCACAAATAAATTATAGCATGCTATACTTGTGTGTGTGTGTGTGTGTGTGTGTGTGTGTGTGTATATATACATATATATATATCTACCTTAAGGTTTAGAGTCACAAACCATAGGATATATGTATGTAAAGGACATTTTATGGCAGCTGCAGTGACTTATCTCAAAGGATGGCAAATGTGACATGCTGGGACTTGTAGAAATAGAAGTTCCAGCATGCCCCATCAGGCGTCCTGTTAGATGTGTGTGTGTCAGTATCATTGCTCTGTTCTCCCCCCCCATCCCTCACTTACTTTTACACTTTCTGTCTCCTGTCCTGGGATGTTCGGGACCTGTGTTAACATCACAGGCACATGACCTCCCTGCACAGGTCCTTCAACACACTGCTACAACAATATGTCCCAGGGCCATTTTCCGGGGTGAGTGGGGCTTAGGAACACCCGCACTCGCTCCTCCCCACATTTCTCTCTGCCCACCCTTAGGGACGGCTCTGTGTATGGGGAGCTGCAGCAATGATTTCCGCTATGTCTTATTTTTGGGAGGTGCCTAATATTAGCGAATTCAACAAAATCTCTGCTATCTCTTTCGGGGGTGTCTTATTTTCGGGGAAACACGGTAAGCAATCACCCCTTGTTTCAAGCTGCTCATTACATTACTCTTGTTATACAGGGTTACCATCATGACTTTGTATTTCTTATATACACAATGTAAACAACAATTATACTGAACAATTTAGAAGTTTACACTTCTGTACATTACATATGTTTCTTCAGATTCCTTGTTATATCATGTCTGATGAGATGACCTGAGTAATCTCAAAAGTTTGCTATTTAACATCATCTTTTTGTTAGCTGTCAAAAGATTTCATTTCTGCAAATTTGCTACTTTGTTTTTCTCCCTGAAGAACAATAAAAATAAAATCTCTATTAGTTCAATATGACTATAATCATCCAACCACAACTGATCCAAAGAATAAAGTTAACATGTCAGTTCTACTATGCAGTGAACTCTGTGAAAATGATTGTATTATTTTTTTCCATTTAACCCAACAAATAATTATTAATTTTTTTTTAAATAAATTATATGGTGTTTTCTCCTCAGGCTGTTTCACAAAGCCTGTTCTTCATTGTCAGCTTCAGGCTCCCACTTCCTGTTCAGGCTCTGCAGCAGTGATTGACATATCAGCTCTGGTATTCCTAGCTGAGCCTCTAAGAGGAGACATTGGGTTTAAACAGCATGGAAAAAGGCTACAGAACTCTAAAAGGTTAAAGTTTCTAAGTAAGAAATGTAAAAAAAACCTCCTGTGTTGCCAATAAAACACAGCAGGGAGTGACGTCACTACACAGGCCAGGACTGACAGAGCACAGAGAGATGGTTGGTAAACTAGGGAAGCTTGTGTATACAAGCAGGAGATAAAACTGCTCTAGCTCTAAAATGAAGAAAAATCAGAACAGCAACGTATTCGGTAATAGTCAATGAAAAATATGTAACCCTCCAGCACCAAAAACCTATTAAAACCTAGATCGTAATGTAAAAACGTTTTAAAAACTATACGGTCACCATTCTCTGACGTTTTTCAATGAAATGCTCTTAGTTGTAGAGTGACTGGTGGCTGTATAGTTTTTACATTTTTTTTCCATTAAAGTCTAGGCTTTCATAGATTTTTGGTGCTGGAGGATTTCCCACTTTTCATTAGATACTCTAATACCTGTGGCCAGTGTTTGTACATCAGAATAGTTACTTATCTATGTTTGGAAAGCAGGTGAGTAACCATCTTTTTCTTTTTGTGAAATAATCTTTATTTTCTTTGCCTACATGTTTAAAACTAATCAATGTAGTGAGAAAACCCCTTTAAGTAATACCATTGAAAAGAAAAACTGGTCTGTCAAAAAAAAGCCTTTAAGTGGCTATGTTAGGCTAGGTTCACACGGCTTATTTGCGGGGCGTAATTACGCCCCACAATTACACCGTGTGGACGGGGGCGGGAGCGGGGGGCCGGCACCTCGACTATCATTACTAGCGGCGCGTATACGGCGCTAGAAAATGACATGTCACTTATCTCCACCCGTGGCGGATTCGCCGAGCAGGGAGAAGAGACGTAATCCCTAGTTCTCTATGAGAACTGTGGATTACCGTAATAACTGGGACGTATTCCAGCCGTAATTTGCGCACTACGGAGCGTAATTATGGACCGAAATACGTCCCACTTTAAGCCGTGTGAACATAGCCTTAGGAGTAAAATGAAAAAAAACTGTGGCTCTTTGAAGGCATGGGGATGGAAAAAATGAGAATGCAGTCACCAGATATCACTGTTTAGGGAGGTGGTTCCGAACACTTGTTAATGGTGGAAATATCTTAAAGTAATTATGACTGGGTTGTTAGAAATGAGCTTGAGAAGACCAAAAGAACATTTTAAGGAAGACCCCAAGTGGACCTTCTTTTATTCCAAAGCAGAACATCTATAAAAGGTTATGAATTGTAATTCTTTCTGTTTTATGAAGCTCTGTGCCAGTCACACACACTAAGCTATGGGAT
Organism: Phyllomedusa bahiana; assembly: GCA_025379985.1. NCBI lineage: Eukaryota > Metazoa > Chordata > Amphibia > Anura > Hylidae > Phyllomedusa > Phyllomedusa bahiana. The sequence continues at coordinate 32,595 of JAODAL010020375.1, read as the reverse complement.
GTGACTGAAAATATCACAATGGGGATAGAGGGAGTTATTTTAGTCATCAGAGACTACTACATCAACCTCTATTCCCCAAAGACCACTAATCTGGATGCAGGTGATAAGTTTTTAACAAGTATTACTGACACCCTTGATCCTGCCTATAAATCGTCTAAAGTTCCCTTGATGATGGAGGAGGTGAGCCTTATCTCCATATTTTCATGTCCGACAGGACCAAGGAAAGTGACAATCTTCCAGCAGAGAGCTATTTAGTACTGTGGAACCTCATTGGACCGAACGTTTGAAACTGTTTGCCCGTTACCGAAACTGTTTTTAGAAAATCATTAACACAGAGGTTCAATAAATTTTTCTCCCTGCACTATAAATGTTTACACAATGTGCTCAATAGCGTGAGTTTGCGCTAAAAAACCATGGTCGGTTTTCAGATGTCCCGCTGACCCAGTACCTTGACTATACGGGAATCCAAGGGGAACCTGGCAGAAGACCCAACATGTTTTAACATCTGTGGGAATCCAGCGGATTTCAGAACCGACTGGATAAAAATCTGTGCTGTGTATACTACAGCACAAATATTATCTTGCTTTCTATGGGGCGCTGATTACAGTCAGATTTTCGGTTGGATTCTAAATACTAAATCCTCCAAAAATCCAGCCAAAAACAAGTGCTGTGTAGACATACTGTAGCTGACAGCTGTTTGTGCACGATTAGCTTAATTAGATAGTGTCATGTGACATTGTGTGGATATCACATCCCTCTGTATTGTATACATAAGACCTAAACAGTGATATTCTTATTTTTACATTCTATTCCAATAATTCCCAATGTCACGATGCATGCCGCGGTCCCCGCTCCAGACCACGGACGTGCTCATGTCTTTGCTATCAGCCCTGACCCTCCTGCCAACATCCAGTTTCCTGTCTGTCTCTCTAGCATTTAAAGGACCAGTACCTAATTACTCATCCCATGGCTGGCCTCCATCTGGGACTTAAAGGGGTTGTCTTACTACAAGGATTGCTTTTTATGTTAAAGATCTTGTAAAAACAAGTCACTTTGCAATATGTGTCCTTTAACAGTGTCCTACTTTTTCCTAGATTTCCCCCTTATATGGACTGCATAATCTCCTCAGGTCTCTATAGCTACAGACCTGCTTGATCGATCCTGATAGGCTGCCAGCACTGGTTGCTATAGCTACAGACCTGGCTTCTACTGCAGCCTAGTGGAAGCCAGTAAACACGCCCCTGAATTCAAATTGAAACCAAGAAAACAGGACTGAGGTGAGATGAATCAATGTAGTGAGACAACCCCTTTAAGGAGCTTCCTATCTGTGTTTGTTGATGTGCATTCATTGACTTCTGTGTTGCTGTACGTTTGCCTTCTTTTGCTGCTGCCTGGTTCCTGTGACTTTCGAGCTGCTGTACCTGTTGCCATGCCTGTCTTCTACCTGCCTGTTCCACAACCCATCATTGATTACACCTGTCCGGAACCCACCACCTCTGTCTTCACCCGCAGTTCTATGCCTGGCACTTCGACCACGTCAGGGGTAGCAACCTGGGAGTCCCCTGCAGCCAAGTACACTCGCCTTGTGGCGGGCTGTAGTGAATACCGGGGCTCCTTAGACTCTGCTCCCTGGTGTGGTCTACACCTTCTCTCGCGGTGACCCAGCAGATCCACACCAGTATTATCCACTCATTACCGTGAAACCCAATGAGCCACACCTGAAAAAATTCTTCATAGACTATTAACTTTTCCACCATAAGCAAAATCTGAAATATGGTCTTTGATATGTTGCTTATAGTACTGCTGTCTTATTTTGTAAATTATGGACCATTTGGACCCCTCAAACAGCTGGGTTCAGATGTACTGTTACCCTGTATGCCCTATACATTTTTTTTATGTAAATTTCTACCTATAAGCATTGTGACATCCATTATGATAACAGCTACAGTAAAATAATTATAATGTACAAAAAAAATTATAACATTTTTACAGTCCTTAGGGGTTGTCCAGCACCACACCTCTCCACAGGTTGATGGTTCATTCTTATTCATTTCGTTGCAGTTTAGCTACAATACAATATATAACCTGTGAACAGGTGTGGAATGATTTTTGGAAGAAAACAGCAATGTTTTAGTTATCCAGTATTACCACTTTAAAGCTTCCTTAAAGTTAAACAGGGAACTTTAGACACAAGTGTGTTTTTCTATGCTATTGGGTTCAAGTGAAAGTCCCTCTTTGAATGTTCCCGGTCATTTGAAATACTGGAAGATATGAGGTGGGGTTAGAATGAAATAAATCTTTCAAAATGCACAGGGGAGTCATGATACAGCCAACATTAAAGCTTAAGAAACAAGAAGTCCCTGCACAGTGAACTCAGGAATACAGTGAAATATCATTTAATTTATTATTAGTGGAAACTTGAAAAGTAAGTAATAAAAAACATTGTAATATATTTAGTGAATCAAAAAAACTTTGGAATTCTGCACATATTTGAACATTTTAGAATTTAGCAGATTGAAAAGGTTGTGAATGGAATGCAATGTGAACAAGCTGACAGTATGGCTCAGTGTCTATTAAAATCATTACCAGATTGTAGTTGGTACTTACTGTGCATAACTGTGATATGTGCACTGCAAAACTAAAAATGAAATCTATATCAAACATCTAAATTGTATATGTCATATATCCTTAAAGGGATGTTCTCCCCATGCTGTTTCACAAATCCTGCTCTTCACATCCAGCTTCAGGCTCTCCCTTGCTGTTTAGGCTGTGGATGGTTCTACTGCAGCGACTGACATTTCAGCTCTGCTATTCCTAGCTGTGCCTGCCAGATGGACATTAGTAATGGTGGAGTTTTAACAGCCAGGCAGACGGCTGCAGAGCTCGAAAGGGTTAAAGCTCCTGTGCTGCTGAAAAAACACAGCAGCGAGTAACATAACCATACCGTCAACGGCTGCTAGAGCAGGAAGATGTGGACAGCAGCATATGGAACCTTCTTTATTCAAGCAGGAGGTAAGATCTGCTCTAACTCTGATAAGAAGCAAACCAGAATAGCATAATAATCTTTATTCACCTTTGCCTACATGCTTAAAGGGATGTTTTGAGATTTTCAAAAGTCCCATGCCCCATTGGAAAAACAAGCTTTTGAAAGTCACCGAAAACCCCTTTAAAGCTAATCAATGAGAGGTATTGAAATATTCCCTTACTATGTAAAAAGTAAATAAAGCTACTGACCAACTGTTGTCAGCCTGGGTCCTGCACAGGGCTGGGGCAAATGGTAGGTGAAATATGTAGAGCACTACTGAGGGAGCAATTGAGGGATAAATGAGTTTAAAAACATGCTCTTCCTTTATGAATTATCTATAACCTAATGAAAAGGGGTATTTCCATCACAGCAAGTGCTGCTGTAGGGGCCAGTTACTTTAAAGTACAGAATTTTTAAAATGCATGTTATGAAAAAATATACTTTACCTAATACAAGCCTGAAGAAGTAACAAGTGAAACACATGTCAGGTATTAGTGAGTGACTTCCTTTTCATATAAAGCACAACTTCAATAGTCACTGTGTCTAGGCGGTATCACGGAGGTCCTTCTCCATATCTGAACATCAATCAAAAAAGTACACCACCTTCTAATTATTTCAATAACCTTTGTATCAATTATAATAGACTCTCTTCTTACTCATAATATAATGGTAAAAACGTCCAACTTTATTCTCCATTCTTTAAAAATCTTCAAGACACAATAACAATACGATTCAGATTATGGCATAAAAAATTAGAACAATCTTACTTTTGCCTTGTTCAAGCAGTGAACTTCCTTAGGAGCTTTAGCATAGGAGTCAAGAGCTGACAATCCTTCTCACAGGTAGCATGTCTGCTACGTTTCGAGGGGAACACCCTCTTTGTCAAGCAATGCTTGATTCGTATTGTTATTGCATCTTGAAGATTTTTAAAGAATGGAGAATAAAGTTGGACGTTTTACCATTAAATTATGAGTAAGAAGAGAGTCTATTATAATTGATACAAAGGTTATTGAAATCATTAGAAGGTGGTGTACTTTTTTGATTGAGGTATTAGTGAGTGAAAGGTGTTACCTTTTGCTATTTGCGTACTATTATCTCTAGTTCTTGCACTTTATTATTCATTATTAACTTATTTATTGTCACCCCGATCCACATTGGCAAGTGCCTGTAATTTATGCTATTTACTTTATGTATGGCTTATATTGCATATAGTTACCTGACTGGATCAGAGTACTGAAGGATATTTTTCCTATCACATTACTTTATATATGCATATTTACTATACTGTTTTGGTCCTGCATTCCCACTGTCTTCTGTTCTAGAACCTGTTCTTTTTAAATGACTTTTGAATGGTTTATGAATAAAATTTGCACATTTTATATTTATATTTGTGTTTATTACTTTTGGTCCAGAAATAATTGTTTATAGGATGAAGTTAGTGTTATTTTTTCTTGGCGTATTTTTATATTGTTATTATTTTTGGTATTTTTGATAGTTTCCTAATATAGGCCTTTTTTGCACCTTCAGTTTGCTCTCCTGTCTCTTTGATTACAGACCATAATTGTGTACTTTCAATGGTGGATGGTAATGCAGCCTTACCTCACATTTTGGCCTCAGGCCTGCAACTCTTTGCTTTAAAAAATGTGCAGTACAGGCAATTGACGTCAGCACACCACTTGTCCGCTCCCGATACTACTATTTGAACCGTTCGCAGCTCACAGTGGTGTGCAAAAAAAAGCCTGTATTAGATAAAGCATACATAGTTTTTCATAACATACACTTTGAAAATAGATAATTTACAGTAATTGGCCCGACCAGCAGCACTTTCTGTGATGGGAAAGGAATACCCCTTTAGGTACTTTGGTGAGGGAATAATGGTGGTCATAAAGGAATAGAGTTTATCTGTGTGACAGGTGGCCACTGTAACAAATTAGCTCTTTGTAGAAAGTGGATATTCTGATAAAAGAAAACAATATAAGAATGAGTGGTGGAGCTTGCAGAGCAACCACAAATGATACATGGTAGCATAAGCCAGCTCTACATTGAGAACCGAAGGAGTGTGAAGGTTATGGAGGAGGAGGAAACAACAGGGATTGAAGGGGGAGTCAATTAAAATAAAGACTGTGCATCTGATGGTTGTGACACCCAGCTTTAGAGACTCAGGGGTTGGTAGGATGAATTCTAAAACGATTTCCTTGGGCATGAAGAGGACTTGTCCCACCTCTGTTTTGGAAAAAGGAGCATGGACTTTTTGTGAGTTGTATGCTAATTATGGCATTGAGATAAAGATGATGACTTAGGCTTACTGTGCTGGTTTGTGCTGGAGGCACATTTATTATTAATATATCACAAGCACCCTGGAAAAGAGGAAAATAATTATAAAAAAATCTGAATTATGTGAAAAATCTTTAAATATAACTAAATAGTCTGTATGATAATGCTGAATATTAGACTTGAATTATAGGGTCAGGTACAAAATTTACATCTTCTGTCCAACATAATATACTAATGGTTTACTAGTAAATATTGGTCATACAAGGTCTCAATAGCTGATCTTTCTTAACAGTGTTTCTACTTTGCAAGAGTTTCTCTGGAACAGATTCATATTTATAAATGAGAAATCCCTCTGTATTGTTATGGATTTGTTCTCTTTTACAGATCATACAGTATCTGGCCACATGCAGATAATGAATTACATGATGTAGTTTTCTTTCATTATGCGAATTCTGTAAAAGGGATCTTTAAAAAAAAAAAAAAAAAGGAAAAAATTAAATGTTTGTGTTTAGTGACTAGCTGGTTCAAAAGCCAGAAGAGAGATGTACCACAGTCTGTCAGTAAGGAATTTAACTGTCTATGGCTGACCTAACATTTTCATGTCATTGGAAACCCTTCAGTTGAATACTTTAGAATGCTTATCTTTTTCCACAAAACTGCATCTAAAATTTCATAGGAAATATTAGTTATCCCCTTCATAACTCTGTCTGCTTTGGACTTGATGGTGCTGTGACTTGTTTTATTTTTCATCAATGAGTTGCACTTTTACTGCACCACTTTGGGGTAGATATAACTTATTTATTAACTTTTATTTATTCAAGTGGGGTGAAAAGCAGGAATTTTGTACTGTTCCTTACGTGACATAAATAACATTAACTTTATTTCAATGGGTCAGTGCAATTAAAGCATGTGCTTTAATGCGATTAAAGCATGTTATACAAGTTTATTTTTAGGTTTTACCACTTTTACACAATAAACATCATTGTTTTAATATTGCCACATGTGTAATGACTTATGCTATAAAACTGTCTCATTTTACCTACACGATGAACATGAATGATTATTGTAAAACATTAAAGGAGTTGTCTCCCTAAGGAGTTTCATAGGATGCATAAATGAAATACTCTGTTACTTCCTGGTTCAGACTGACTGTAATTTGCATACAGCTCCATGGTGTATTCAACTCTGTGTTTCATTGTGCTAATTAGTTCAGATTAGCTCAGAAGCTTCTCTTAAACTACTAGCAGGAGTTTTTATCTGATCCCTCAAACAAAAGCCCTAATTAGAGCTGTTTACTTTAGATAAATCAAGCTTTTTACTGCCCGGCAGCACAGAGGCTGCCGAGACCTGTGTGATGACATCACTCACTGCTATCATATAGAACAAACAGCAGGGGGGAGAGATGTTTACAGGTCGGTTACTGAGGGAACTGAAATAGCCAGGAAGGTGATTAATTCACTTGTATCTCCTTAACAAAAACAGATGAACAAAGCAATATATTTGGAAAATGTCTTTATTTTGTGTTCCCTACAATTTGAAAGCTATTCTTTGTAGCGAGACAACCCCTTTAAATTCTTCATTTACCAGGGCTCAATGCGAAAAACATCAGCACACTAGTAACACTAAAAAACAATCAAAAGGGTCATAGGAATTTTTGGAAAAGCATTTCTGCTACTTTGAATACTTGAAAAATTTGAGGTTCTTAGTGTAATTTGAGGTTCTTAGTGTAGATTTTTGATTAAAATTGTGTAAGCCCACCTGCCAAACGACAAGGTGACCTCAATACAGGTGGAAACCTTCGCTATGTATTACCTCGCTTGGTGCCTGTTCAGACCTCCACATCACATTTCGGGGAGATTTTATTCCAGCTACCCTGCATTGATTTAAAAGCATGTTCACTAACTAAGTTCAAAAAGGGTCTGGATGCATCTCTAGAGTGTAATAATATTACAAGTTATAGTGACTAGGACTCTGGAGAAGGGTCATTGATCCAGTGATTTATTCTGATTGCGAAATTGGAGTTGGGAAGGAATTTTTTCCCTAAAATGAAAACAATTGGCTTCTACCTCATGGGGGGTTTTGCCTTCCTCTGGATCAACACTATAGGACAATATGCTTAACTGGATGGACGTCTGTCTTTTTTCGGCCTTAAAAATTATTTTACAATGTTACTGATTATGTGGGATATTTTAAAACATTACATGAATCAACTAATCGAAACAAACTAATAAAAAATAGAAGACAAAATAGTAGGACGATTCCCTACTATTTGTAACAGATTTGTGCTTTAGAATGGCCAAGTCAGAGTTCTTATGCTAATCCTATGGAAATGCTGCGGCATGACCTGAAGAAGGCTTTGCATGTGAGGCATCTCAGAAATATGGTTAAACTGAAACACATTGGCATGGAGGAATGGTCCAAAGTTCTTTCTCAATGTTACAGCAATCTTATTTGCAGCTACAGGAAACATTTGGTGAACATGATTGCCGATAAAATGGGATCTACAGGCCATAAATTTAAAAATTCACTTTATTTGCCACATGCACTGTGAATGTTTACTCAATATGCTCAATATAAGACGTGAATAGAAAACTGAGGAGGACCTGTAACATACTTTATTAAAACTCAGATTCTTAAACCAGCTGAAATCTTTGTACTCTTTGCCAATGTACTCCCTCCACCCCCACTCCTCCCAACCTAAGTCTGTATTACCTGCTGAAAAATTAAAAAAGATATAAACAGTAGAACAGTTTGTGTGTCTTTAAGTTAGATTGTTTGGAACCACATTTTATTAATAATCAATGCAGAAATCCAGGAAACTCCAAAGGAGTCACTTAATTTTCATTGTAGCTGTGTCATTAATGAGATATTGGTTGGTGGAAAACAGTTATATTTTTGTTATGACACCTACCTATAGGCAAAGGTGAAGTTACTGGTTTTGTCTAGATGGGGCTAATGAATAGAGGGGACTCTCAGGTCGTTACCCTTGGCACTTTCTCCAGTAACAACAGATGATGTCTTTTATATGGTGTACAGAAGGAATCAGGTAATAGGATAGGCCAGATGAGGTATTGTTGTCATGGTATACAGGTCATAGGTCAAGACAAGTAGAAGATGGTCATCACAGAATTAAAGGGCTAGTCCCATTTTGGGAATTTCTCGTTTCTGGCCGCACGTAGTTTGCTGACTTACAGCCCTGTATGTGTAAAAGGAGGGCAGCTCTAGTGCCATCTTCCTCATTCACTTCTAAGGGAGTTCCGAGCACAGCCAAGAGATATCGCTCAGCTAAACTTGGAACTTCTATAGAATTGAATGAGGGGGACAGCACTAGCGCCGCCCTACTAATTCACATGCAGGGCTGGATCGCAGTGAGCTGCGAGTGGCCAGAGAAGAGAATTTCCCGAAATGGGACTAGCCCTTTAAGGCTGAAAGTCATGTCACAATCTGACGACTTCCGGTTTCAGCGGATGCGACTTGCGCTGCTTGTATTCTACAAATACCCGCGCTCTTCCCACATTCTCCATACGGCTCCTACTCTACATATGGGATACGGCCCTTTGAGATCTTTTCTTCATGCTTCTCTTGTGACTTTTTTGATAAAGGTCTGGCGACCGAAACGTCATGATATTGTATTTGATTGTTTTTGATTTTGTTTATGCTGGAGCCTGTGGATACTCTATGAATAAAACATTTCTATGATTCGCATCAAGAAATTTGTGAGTGCAGTCAATTTGCCTATATATGTTCTGGAGGAACTATTCCTAACTTTGACTCGCAACAACTCAAGTATATTTCATTGGGTGTGCCTTCCCGATATACATTATTGAATACACTCTAAACTGAATTGGAACCAAGAAATCACAAAGTAGACATGCTGTTGTGGTACACTACATAGTAGGAACCCATTGCACAGACTAGAAAGGATGCCCTTATGCATACCTGGGAGTAGAAAATTTGCAGCATGCACTAGACTTTTAAATAACTAAGAACCAGTGTGAACATGCTCTTAATCTAGAACATTAGGAGACCAGAGGCTGGCAGTGGTGCAACCATCGAGGAAGAGGGATACCTGGACTTACATGCAGCATGGATCAGCAAAGGAAGCAGTGATAGCAACCTCAGCCAGTGAGTACCAGGGTGACAATTTACTTAATAAAATACACTGGAATAGATTTTTGTTTTATTTATGATATTAAAGGATAGGAATCTGTAGCCAGATTTAACGCAAACCAGTAGCTATCATTACTGTATATTCTTGTGGCAGTTTTCACTATCCAGCAATCTTTAAAGTCCTCCCTTATGGCCAGTTTGTTAAAATTCCTAGAAATATTTCAAATGAACATAAATTTGAAAGACAAGCATCTCTGCTATTTAGTAGATTACAAAATGTAACGATCCCTATAGTATGGTAAATTAAACGAAACACACCCAAACCTAAAAAATGTAATGAAAAACAAATGAAAAGGCGTACTGTAAGATGATTCCGACAATTTAGGCTGTCAGTGTTTACTAAATGAAAGACATATAAAGCAGTATAGACAGCAACTAGAAGATTCTCTAAAAAGATCTATGTTCTTTATTTTCAAAAAAAAGGGAAAAGGGAAAGTATGTTTTAGATGTAGATAAACTCTTTTCAACAAGTACTGAAAGATATTGCAATGTAGCTTAATGCAAAATCACTCAAAAATACCAAAATTTATTATTAAGCAAAAAAGAAAAAAAATAACACCCACAAATAAAACCAAAAAAATCCATCCAACAAAAATCATAGCACTAAAAATGGGGGTGCCAAAGTACACAGCTACCCACTAGGGTATATACATATTTATGGTCTAAAAAGCATATGAGAATACATACTAAAACATATATACATAGATAAATAATTACCACAATAAAGCCTAAAAATAGGAAGTATACACACCCAGAGGTAGCACAAAAGCAACCCAACGTACGTTTCCTCCACACCTGGCTACGTCCTTTTGTGCTACCTCTGGGTGTGTATACTTCCTATTTTTAGGCTTTATTGTGGTAATTATTTATCTATGTATATATGTTTCAGTATGTATCCTTATATGCTATTTATGCCATATTAATATGTATACACCCTAGTGGGTAGCTGTGTTCTATGGCACCACCATTTTTAACTCTATGTCTTTTGAGGGATTGATTTTTTCGTTCTTTGTGTTTGATTTGTGTGTGTGGTATTTGTTTTCTTTTTTTGCTTAATAATATGGTATTATTAATATGGTATTTTTGAGAGATTTTGGTAGAGTTTTGTTTGTTGGCGATGGTTTAATTATTTGATTCTACCATTTATTATTATTTATTCTTGATATATTGGCGTTGTTTAATGTAGCTTATGCAGTGGAACTGAAAATACCCCTCCACTCCACTCCCCAAGTAAAACCACTAGCCATTGAACTTCCATAATGATCTACTGTAACTATCCAGTAGTTTATAGTATCGGTCTATGGATTATACTGGTTGAGTGCCCTAGTACATTGGATTACTGCCCATGTGATTGTCATTGTGGCTTAATGTCTCAGTCCCTTGTGGAGTAATTCATCAACTCATCCTCTGGTGTGCAGTGCTTAAAGGGGTTGTTTCACTACATTGATTCATCTAATCTCAGTCCTGTTTTCTTGGTTTCACTTTGAATTCAGGGGTGTGCTTCCACTAGGCTGCAGTAATATCCAGGTCTAGATCAAACAGGTCTGTAGCTCTAGCGACCTAAGGAGCTGATGCAGCCCATACAAGAGGGGATATCTAGAAATAGTTAGGACACTGTTAATGGACACATAGTGCAAAGTGACTTGTTTTTGCAAGATCTTTCATATACAAATCAATCCTTGTAGTGAGACAGTCTCTTTAAGTGTCCAATTCTATGTTTCTAGTGGTTATTTACTTGCTTCCTTGATTTAGAGCTGTTGTACACTATAGGTCATGTATCTTCATCTCTCTACACATTAAGATCTCAGGACAGGACGTTTAGAATGGTGAACATTAATACGTAGTGCTCCTGTCAACTACATTAGGAAACATGTCTAACACTTAAAAACAGAGCCACTCAGTGATATATAAGTTAACTCTAGGGTGCCATTCAGCTGTTATGGCAGCTGGGATCCAAATGAAGGCCCCCAGGTGAACTGGCAAATGTTGCAAATCCACTATACTACAACACATTAATATTGCAGTGTAGTGTGCAAGCAATCAATTGATTACTCTTTGGGGAAATAAAAGAATTAGTAAATAATAAAGTTTTCAAAAATATTTAAAGAAAATATTAACCCCTTAGGGCTTGTTCACATGGAGTATACACTCCGTGTTACAAGCCCCTTTAAAGGGATCCCCCCCTTGGGTCCCCTGTCGGCCCCCAAAGATCTACAATTAGCATTTGAGATTAACAGCTCGCTGCGGTGGAACCGGAGCGGCGTTCACATGGGGAGAACAGCTGCGTGTTTCAATAGCACAGCTGCGCTCAGTCTTGAAAAGAATTGATATCCAGATCCATAAAGTGCTTGTAACACGGAGTGTATACTCCATGTGAACAAGCCCTCAATCACCAGGCCCGAAAAGGACTTAATAACCAAGTACATTTCTCATTTTTTGCCTCCCTGTGTTTCAGCAGTCATAACTTTCTTTTTTTTTTTTTTACTTTTTTTCAGTGACATAGCTGTATAAGGCCTTGTCTTATGTAATATTTTTTGGGGAATTTTTTATAGATCAAAATAAATCAGTGTGTAATTTTTTGTAATGTTTTACTGTGTCATGAATAGAATTTTTTTTTCTTTTTAACACCATTCACATTTCTCAAAAAATAAACTGTTAAATAATTCTACGGATACATGTGGATACCTAAATATGTGTGTTTTTATGTGTAATATATTCAGGGCCGTTCTTAGGCTATATTACACTCAGAGCGAGGTGAAGAAATTTCGCCCCCCCCCCCTTTCCGGAACATAATGCGTCACAATGGGGAAAACATTGCATCACCATCAACCAAAGCCAAAATATACAGAAAGCTTTACAGAAAGCTTTACCACAATGTGCTACTTATAAAACTACTACACCAACCAGAATCCCAGGCTAATAGTACCAATATCCTACTAAGACCACATATCACCAGCACATAGTGACTGAATACCACCACCATGTAGAGACTGAATAATACAAAATGACTATTACTGGATAGAAACGATTATACTACAACCAATTTTACCTGCATATAGTGACAGATGTCAGTTCTTCACAGGCTTTGCAGACATACAATCGATTACAGTAAAGTTACATCCAGGGACTTACAGGAGACGTCTCTGAAGTGTTGTTCTCTTTTCCTTTTTCTTCTCTATCTGTCCCATAAAGCCATGACAACTTCTCCTGGCCACAACTCTTCACTGTAAAATTTACAAAACAAACATCTTAGACTCCTCACTTTATAATCACTTCTCTACCAATTCCTACCTCTGTATAAACTCCCCATCTATAGCACCTCATATGGTAGCCATGTAGTAGCCCCTGTAGCCAGACAGTAGCCCCCTATAGCCAGACAGTAGCCCCCTATAGCCAGGTAGCGCCCCCTATAGCAAGGTAGGGCCCCTTATAGCCAGGTAGTGCCCCCTATAGCCATTTAGTGCACCCTACAGCCAGGTAGATGCCCCTTATAGCCAGGTAATACCCCTAAAGCCAGGTAGTGCCCGCTATAGCCAGGTAATACCCCTTATAGCAAGATAGTGCCCCCTAATGGCCAGGTGATGCCCCTTATAGTTAGATAGTGCCCCTTATAGCCAGGTAGTGCCCCCTAATAATCAGGTAGTGCCCCCTAATAGCCAGGTAGTGACTCCTAATAGTCAGGTAGTGCCCCCTAATAGCCAGGTAGTGACCCCTAATAGCCAGGTAATATGCCCCCTGCAGTTAATGATAATAAAATAAATAAAAAAGTATTTACCTCACCACGATCCCACGGTCGCCGTGTTCAGGTCCGAGAGCTGCTGAGCAGTGTAAGCAGCGTGACGTGATCACGCCACTTACGCTGTCACGCAGTTCCCAGGGATCTCCTCATCGGCAGAGCTGCCGACCGAAGAGATCACAGCATCGCAGGAGGCACGGTGAAAGCTGTGCTCCCCCCGCGACGCTGATACATACAGGGTCGGAGCAGCAGCAATCACCGCTGCTGGTCTCTCACCAAACAGCCCGGGGAGTGAAAGAAACACTTCCTGGGCTGTTGGTGATGTCACGATGCCCTGCAATACATTGTGGGCATTGCCGGGCATGGTGACTTACAGTCGCCATGGAGACCAGTATACCACAGCAATGCTGTGTACTAATCTCAATTGTATCAGTAATCTGAAAATCACTGATGCACATTCCCTATGGGGAAAAGTGGAAAAAGTGTGAAAAAGTAAAAAAGAAAGTGAAACACAAAGATAAAATAAAATCACATACACCACCCTTTTCCCTTTTACAAATGCCCCAAAAAAGATAAAAAATAAATAATTTACACATATTTGGTATCACTGCGTGCATAATGACCTACTATATAAATCTTGTTAGCTAATGTTAGTTAACCCGCACGGTGAACACCATAAAAAATGGGACATTGCACCCACCAAACTCTGCATTCCAAAAGCCAAATAGCACTCCCTCCCTTGTACGCACTGCCATGCGCCTAAACAGCATTTTACACCCATATTTAGGGTACTGCTGAACTTGGAAGAAATTGCAAAATTTGGGGTGCTTTTCTTCCAGGATACCTTGTAAAAATTAAACATTTTCAGCTAAAATTGCAGATTGGAAAAAAATATTTAGTTTCATTTTCACAGCCTAACGCTAAAAATTTTTTGTGAAAGACCTGTGAGGTCGATATATACTCACTACACCCCTGGATATATTCCTTAAGGGGTGTAGTTCCAATATGGGGTCTTTTTAGGGGAGTTTATAAAGTTTTAGCCCCTTAGGGTGTCTGCAAAACTGTAATGGCGCCTAAATAAAATCGTATTGAAAAACAGACCCAACAGTCCGGTAGGTGCTTCTCCAATTCTGAGGCTTGTGGTTGAGTCAAATTAGGGCCACATATGGGATATCTGGGGAATCAATATGAAGTTGCATTTTCCTGGTCACATCTACCGTGTTCCTGTGAATAATGGATAAAAACTGAAAATCTGCAAAAAAAAAAGGTGTCATTTAGAAATTTCACCTCCACTTTGCTTTCATTTGTGTAAAACACCTAATAGATTAATAAACTTCCTAAATGCTGTTTTGATTACTTTAAGGGGTGTAATCTCTTAGATGGAGTCATTTATGGAGGTATCTAATATACAGGCCCCTCAAAGCAACATCATAACTGGAGTGGTCCCTAAAATGTATATTGCAAATTTTCTTGAAAATGTGAAAAATGACTACTAAATTTCTAACCCTCTAATGTTGTTAAAAAATAAAAAAAATAAAAAAAATGATCCAACCTACATTAGACATATGGTAGATGCTAGTTATAAACTATTTTGAATGGAATAATTATCTGTCTTATACGCAGACATTTTTCACATTTTTCATGATATTTTGATATTTTAACAAAAAATCGAGTATTTTTTGGACCAAAATTTCTTATTAACTTAAAGCATAATATGTCAACAGACAACAATCTCTGAATCACGTGGATAGGTAAAAGTGTCAAAAAGTTATTCTCACATAAAGTGACACATGTCAGATTTAAAAAATGGGGCTCTGTCAGAAAGGCCAAAACTGGCTGCAGCGGTAAGGGGTTAAACTCCATAGAGAAGAATAGAAGCTCATAAATGTCAATCATGCTATTAAATGTTTCTCTTTCTACTATGTCATAATGCTCTCCCTGTGTCAATCTCAATTTGTGGTTAGAATGTTGCAAAGGATAAGTAGATATTAGGCTAGGTTCACACAGTGTAATTGCGGGACGTATTTCGCCCGCAATTACCACGTGTGTACGGGGGCGGAGCGGGGGGGCCGGCGGCCCGCCGGCCCCATAGACATTCATTATTCTTGGTGCGCGTACTCCGTAAATAATTGACATGTCACTTCTCTCCCCGCTCACCGTATTGTCCGAGCAGGGAGAGGAGACCTAATCCATAGTTCTCTATGAGAACTGTGGATTACTGTAATGACTGGGATGTATTTCACCCTGTATTTCGTGCAGTACGGCGCTAAATACGGGGTGAAATACGTCCCATTTTAAGCCGTATGAACATGGCCTTACTGTCAATCATAAGAACTGCAACATTTGTATTCTGTTACTTCTCTTCTCTATTGAGTTTAAAGCAGTTCACTGAGTTGAATTTTTAATGAAAAATGTATTATGTTTTTACTACATTAAATGAAAGAAATTTCAATCAGTGATGAAATTTAATTTTTCTGCCTTTATTCTACATATGGCAATAGCTGGCACACCACAGGTCTTGCTGAGACCTGTGGTTCACCAAGCAAAATCACTACCATAGTTTCTATTCACTGACATGTTATTCTAATAGCTTTTCTTTTATTTCTAGCCTGCTGTGATGTGTTTGTAATCACTGATAACACTATGATAATGGGATTTATGGTAGATGCTGTATTGGTTTTCTTATTTTATATTATTGAAATTATTATTAATTTTAGAATATATAGTTTAATATTAATTTAATATTTTTTAATTGTAAATACATTTTATATTATTTAATCATTAATGTTATATGATATAATTTCATATTCATTTTATACTTTTGGAAAATGATTTTATTTAATATAGTTCTATAATTAACATAAGTAAGCATGGTCCTAGCTGTCAGGAATTTTCTTTCAGGCTTCGTGCCAGGATTATCCTGCACTACACCTACGATGCGCCTGTATGTATGAACCATAGAAGAATAGGTTTCTCCCTGAAAAATAGCCCCAGGCCTGCAATTCTCAGGGGCCTACCATGCCCATGGGACCACCAGGGGTTTCCCCTGCTCCATTGCACCTTTGCCTCTTGGCCGTATTGGTCTGAGTTAGTGTAGCCACAGATGAAGATAACTTGTAGAATTCAGTGTGAACTATTGTTGACGTGGCAAGTTCTTAACATGTTGTCCACCCAGGTGGCGATTCAACTATCCTTTGAAGGCTGCAACAAAGACTGAGAACTACTGGTGAGCAGGGTGTAGCCGAACGTTGGCTTGTGGTGTGGCCTTGTTGGTTCAGTCCTGTGGTGTAATGGACTGGACAGAGCATAGTAGAAGGGGTTTTATGAGAAAGCAACCATTGGGTCTGAAGATAGTGGGAAACCTTATTTGGTTTGTTTGAAAGGCAGTGGATAGTGGAAAGTCATCATTGTCAGTAGGTCAGTGTAGTGAAGAAAATTTGCCTGGTGTCTCTCTGTGTTGACTTTTTGTATTTGAAAGCCTGTTCAGTTTTGTACTGGAATATTCATGTGTTTAGAGCCACAAAGAAACTTCTGAACCTCATATGAGACTGGTGACATTTAACCCCTTCCTGACAGCTGGTCATAATAATATGGCTTTGTCTTTTTCCTTCCCGCATTACAAGAGCCATAATGTATTTATTTTCCATCTACATAGACATAGGAGGGCCTTTATTTTGCAGGACAATATGTACTTTAAAATGGTCTCATTGACTGTACTATAGAATATACTGGGAAACTGAAAAAAAATTCTAATTGGGGTGTAATGTGAAAAAAAGCTAACTTGCGACAAGTTTGCAGGAGGTTTGTTTTTATGGCGTTCAATCTTCGGTATAAATGATGGTTACCTATAGTCTACAGGTTAATACAATTTTGCCAATACCAAACATGTAAGGTTTTTGTTATGTTTCAGTACTGTAAAAAAAACTCCACTCATTTTCTATTTTTTAAATTTGCACCGCAGTGCAATTCTTTGTGGCCAGTAACTTTTTTGTACTTCCCCCTATGGACCTTAATGATGGGGCATTTTTTGCAGGCTGAAGTATACTTTTTATTGGTACCATTTTGGAATAGATGAGACTTGTAGAGAGCTATGAGCCAGCCTCCAAAGGGGATTTTGCTTTGTGGCAAAACCCCTTTAAAGAAAGTGAAGCTGTTCCATATAAAGCAAGCCCTTTCATATAACGGTCAGTAAAAGCTGCTGGAAGCTGGAAATCACTTTCTACGTTAAGGATAGGAGCTTATTTCATGTATCTTGGCCCTGTATAATGCATCATACGACCCCACAGGTGACAACGTATGTAACACCTTAGCAACCTTAGCACAAAAGTATCCAGCAGTAAAAGTGGATCAGATACCCCCTAGAGTTATGGCATACCCAGGAAATTATACTTGTTTCCAAAGAACAGGAAGTGGACGAGTGGTGGGAAATTTAACCTCAAAATTTTGTGACATTACACTCTCTGTAGACCAGGATAAAGATGAATTTGTAGCTAAATGGTTTCTTAATCAAAGTATAGCAAGATGTGTGGAAATATGAAATTAAGGCCTAGGTTGCCAGTAGAATGGGTAGGTAGTTGTACTCTAGTACAAATACTTATGCCATTCCAAATAATTTCTTCAGATAAATCACACATAGAATTAACAACTTTAAGTGCTGAGGGATTAACTAGGGAGAAGAGTGACACCATTCCACATGGGTCTTTTGATCAAAGAGTTTATATAGATAACATAGGGGTACCTAGAGGGGTACCAGATGAATTTAAAGCCAGAAATCAGATAGCAGCTGGTTTCGAATCAATTCTGTTTTGGTGGGTTACACTAAATAAAAATGTAGATTGGATAAATTATATCTATTATAATCAACAGAGATTTATAAATTCACAAGGGATGCAATAAGAGGACTAGCTGACCAGATAGGACCAACTTCTCTGATGACATGGCAGAATAGAATGGCTTTGGATATGATCTTGGCAGAAAAAGGAGGGGTCTGCAAAATGTTTGGTACTTATTGTTGTACTTTTATCCCTAATAACACAGCTCCTGATGGCAGTGTCACTAAAACACTAGAGGGCCTCACATCATTGTCCGAAGAACTCACAGAGAATTCTGGTATCAACAACCCTTTCACAGATTGGCTAGAATCATGGTTTGGAAAATCGAACCACCTGGTGTCAAGTTTACTAGTCTCATTGGCAGTTGTCGCAGCCATATTGGTAACCTGTGGATGTTGCTGTATACCATGCGCTCGAGGACTTTTCCAGAGACTGATCGATGCCTCCATTAACAAGACTATGTATATGACTGTACAACCTTGTGATGAATGCTATGAAACCTACCAGACAATGACTTAAAGACAACAAATCCTTATCCCTGGCATTTTCCATTTGTTATGGTGATAGAAGTAACGATGTCTAAAGCTGACCCCTCTTCAGTAAATCAAATAAAGGATCTAAAGAATCGATAGGGTGAATTAGGGTGTACCCAGGGGTATTTTGCGGGACCGTCCTTTTCAGGGCGCTGCTTCCGTTAAGGGAAAGAATAGGGTTAGGAACAGGGAAAGGCAACCAATTCACCTGTTAAGAGGGGGGGGGGGGGGGGGGGGGGTTTGTCAGGTAAAAGATGTTGGTACTTTATCCCAAAAGGAGGGAATTGTTGAGGATAGGATAGAAATGGTAAATAAGAAAGTCAGGGATCCGATAACTTGTAGCTAGTCAAGTTAACCTTTTTTTAATTGTTTGCTTATTTTGCAGTTTTTAATAGACTTTGATACAATGACTCTAAAGTATTGATTTTCCTTTTAATGTTAGGTGGGAGGAAACCACGTGACAGATGGGTTTTAGGATTTTTTAAAAGATACATGAATATTTGTGTAATGCTTATACAAGACAATGAACCCCCAACAAGAGGTATAAAAGGGGAATTCTATGATTAAAAAGTGTCTTCTTGGGTTCAGTACTTTTTTGGTCGTGTCTTTGTGAGCATCTACAGTCTGGACTGATTAATCTATCCAATGTGGCTACCATCCAATATACCTGAGAGGGTCCCTTTGAGAGACCACCCTAACACTTTAAACACAACGTACTGAAAAAAAAAAAGAAAATGAGGCCCTCACCTGGTGTCCAAAGGGACTGCTTATCCTGGCACATGTAAAGAGCAGTATAGGACATGTAGTACTGTGCTGCAGAGAGGCGCAACTAGACCGCTAATCACTGCATGCATTTCCCCCAATACAGATGTTTTACAAGTAAAATGTTCATAATCGATTGGATCGTAATAGTTAATCACATGAGCCATCTTCAGTATCTCTGACATTGTATGGGAGTCTGTTTTTAAAGACACTGTCCAAAAGGACCATTGTATGGTAAAAAATATTGATCCTAGGCCAGGATTGTAACTGAGGGCCATGGAAAAATAACACTATATTCTTTTCCTCGTGAAAATGTGGAAAAGCTTTTTTTGGGTCCCTCCCGTCTCGGGGACATCTGGCCTCCAGCAATAACATGTCGACCCAGGTGGCCATTGCAGCCTGTGCCTGGCTGTAGTGATCATGTGTCAACATGACTTGGTATCGCTGGAGGCTGGGTGTACAGAGACCTGTGGGGGGCCAGGTGAAGCATTACCACAGACGTTTTCAAGGGTAGGTCAGTTGATAATAGTGTTGTTCAAAATAAAAAATGAAAATTGAGGTATTTACAGTAAATATGTTCACAGGGGGGGTTTTTGGCTTGCGCATATATTTTCGTTAATACGAGCGGATGCGTGCCGAAATTACGGTAATCCACAGTTCTCATAGAGAATATGGGTTTGCCTTCTCCCCGCTCATACATTACGATGGATTGTACAGGGGGGAATAAAGTTTTTCAATTTTTGCGGGAATAACCCCGCGGTAATGACGTCAATGGGGGCCCCGGGGGGGTATGTGCGTATCAGCCAAAACCCCCAAAAACCCCCGTAATTTTTAAAAAAAGCTATATTGGTTCGTGACCTATGTCACTGACCTGGCAGTAGCTGCTGAATGTGCTTGCGGTTAGTATGGGAGGCTTTTTTGGGCGGGTATTTGTTCCCACATTTTATGCCAAATTTTGGCAGCTCTCTAGAGGCCTTAAAAGCCGGTTACTTCAGGGAATCTGAGGGTGTGGGTTGCTGTCTGAACTGTGGAGCAACAGTAGAGCCGGTGACAGGAGGCTCTTACCCTCAGGCTTGAGGAAAACTCATATAGTGTATGGTGAATATTGTGTTTTATTGGGTGGTTAAAACCTTCTAAATTGTAGGGCCTTTGGGGGGGAAAGGCAGTTGTTGGGGCCCGGAGTTGGAAGCGGGGGGGGGCCAGGGGGGAGCCCCTTGTTAAGTTTTGGAAAAGGCCTTGTGTGTGTGAGGCTGGGGATGGCTGTGTGTGAGGCTGGGGGGAGAGGCTGTGTGTGGGAGAGAGGCTGGGGGAGGCTGTGTGTGTGAGGCTGGGGGGAAGAGGCTGTGTGTGTGAGAGGCTGGGGGAGGCTGTGTGTGTGAGAGGCTGGGGGTGGGAGGCTGTGTGTGTGAGAGGCTGGGGGTGGGGGAGGCTGTGTGTGAGAGGCTGGGGGTGGGGAGACTGTGTGTGAGAGGCTGGGAGTGGGAGGCTGTGTGTGTGGGGCTGGGGTGGGGAAGGCTGTGTTGTGAGAAGTGGGGGTGGGGAGGCTGTGTGTGTGAGGCTGGGGAGGCTGTGTGTGGGGAGGCTGGGGGTGGGGAGGCTGTGTGTGTGTGAGAGAGGCTGGGGGTGGGGAGGCTGTGTGTGAGGCTGGGGGAGGCTGGGGGTGGGGAGGCTGTGTGTGTGAGAGGCTGGGGGGAGGCTGTGTGTGTGAGAGGCTGGGGGGGCCCAGATGCTTCACCTGTATGGGGCCCTGAAATTTCTGATGGCGGTCCTGATCATGTCACTGCAACAGGCACAGCTAGGAAAAGTAGAGCTGATTTGCTAATCAATGCTATAGATTCGCACACAGCCTAACTCGGAAGTGGGACCCTAAGGGTATGTTCACGGGCAAATTTCGGCGCGCATTTTGCGTCGTATTTGTGCTCTAATATGAGTGAGATGTGCGCAGAAATTACGGTAATCCATAGTTCTTATAGAGAACTATGGATTACGCCTCCTCTCCCCGGGCGTACAATATGATCGTATGGTCCGCGCGGGGAGATAAGTGACATGTCACTTATTTGAGGTGCTTACGCGCCACAAGTAATGATAGTCTATGGGGCCAGCGCGCCACGCCCCCCCCCCCCCCCCCCCCCCCCGCATCGCGGTAGTATGCACCGATCAGCGCGACTCCGAAACACGTAATTGTGGGGCATACTGTACGCCACGCAATTGCGCCGTGTGAACATATCCTAAAGCTACATGTGGCTCTGTAAAACAGCATGATGAGTCTAATCTATTTTATATCCCTCTCTTTATCATTTTAAAGTGTCCTGGTTATTCTCTTTGCTGGGTATATATGTCCCTAAAATAAGATGACTATTTCCATATTATGTGTGTCTTTCTATACCTTTGGTCTGCCTAGTGTCTGTACTTCTCCCTGTCTGTGTGTACTCTCACCCTTCCCTTTCCCTGTGCTTATCCCCTTCCCTCTCTCCTAGGTTAGTCGGGATGCTGTGTATGAGTGTGTTGTTTTGAGGGAGACCTCATAGCCACACTCTGCCCCACTGGACTATTCAATGTAGTTTACATACACTTTCTTCAAAGTGAGGTGTGTCACGCCCCACTTGGTCAGCTGCTAATGCCTCACTAACATAGACTCCCATGTAATAAATCTTTAGAACGCCGGCTAAATGCCAATATTTTCAAGTCTCAGACAGCTACACAAATGCAAGTACCATATTACCTTTTTATGTATACAAAGTGTATTGTGTAATAAATGGTCAAAGAGGATAAACAACTGATATTGTCTGCTTCAAATGTGTATGCTTGGATTATTGAGATGAGAGGAAAGAGCTCGTCAGCTGCAGACAGGTCTGGAGACTTCATATATTGTTTATACTGCCAGAGAATTATAGTGGAATATGATTCATAAAATATACATCAGTTCATAAAAATATACAGTATAACAACCTAAAATTGATGAGTCATAAAACACATTAGAATAAAAGTAAATAGGTAAATGTAGTGAACATAAAAAAGACCAATAACAAATAGTTAATCTCATGATAAATAAGAATATTAAAGTGCAGAGCAAGTGCTACCAAAGTTACAATCTATATAATAGACATAGAGATAAATATAAAAACAACGTATGGTCACCAAACAGGAGGGTGGGGGAGTACCAGCTGAGAGTAACGCATTTCACATGTAGCTTTTTCTGGGGGACATAATGGAATACTGGGCATATAAATACAGTATTTATAATATAAAGAATCAAGAGAAGAGGAGTAATCACATGGTGTAAGATCAAAATAACTTGCCACTTTCCTTGCCATAACCAGACACCCAGAATTATGCCACAACAAAACGTGTTGTGATGACACAGTCAAGACGCTCCCAGACATGGTAAATGTATTAAAGATGATATTTCCATCAATGGAACGTATTTTTTTCCCTAAATAGTTTTACCCATAAATTTCCCCTTTTCTCTTGTTTGCTCTAATTAATCATTGTTCACATACTGACGACCAAGCTGATCCACTTTCATAGAAGAAACGTATGACATAGAGAGGGTTCTGGCCACACTTGCAATCGGACCCCTGAGCCATGGTCTTCCTTGCCACACAGCTGCACCGCTTGGTCATATAGACCCAGCGATGCAAAGATCAAAGCTGCTGCCAGCACGGTGCAGACATCGGCTCAGGCAAATCCTGCCATTCAGCTCCCTGGAGGCCACAGCGCATGCCCTGCAGCCTGTACTAGGCCTTAAGCCAATGGATAGGCATATGGCCTACTTAACTACTGGGGGAGACTCTTTCTACCTATCTAACTACTAAGGGAAGTCCTATCTACCTATCTAACTACTGAGGGGAGCCCCTGTCTACTTACCTAACCACTGAGGGGGCTACTGGGAGGAGGTCCTGTCTACCTACCTAACTACTGGAGAAAGCCCGGTCTACCTATCTGACTACTGGGTGAGACCCTGTCCACCTAACTACTGGGGAAGGCCCTGTCTACCTACATAATTACTGGGGAGGCGCTGTCTACCTATCTAACTGCAGGAAGAGGCCCTGTCTACCTATCTATCTACTGGGGGAGGACCTAAATACCTATCTATCTACTGGGGGAGATCCTGTGTACCTGTCTAACTACTGGGGGTTGCCCTATCTACCTACATAACTACTGTAGAAAGCCCTGTTTACCTATCTGACTACTGGGGGGAGGTCCTGTCTACCTTCCTTACTACTGAGGGAGGTCCTGTCTACCTATCTTACTACTGGAAAAGGCCCTGTCTACCTACCTAATTACTGGAGGAGGCCCTGTCTACCTATCTAACTACTGGAGGTGGCCCTGTGTACCTATCTTACTACTGGGAGAGGCCTTATCTACCAACTAGGGGAGATCCTGTCTACCTATCTAACTACTGGGGGATGCCCTGTCTATCTATCTATCTAAATACTGAGGGAGCCCCTGTCTGCTTACCTAACTACTGAGGGGACACCTGGGTTTCCTATCTAACTACTGGGGAGGCCCTGTCTACCTACCTAACTACTGGGGGAGGCCCTGTCTACCTACCTAACTACTGGGGAGGCCCTGTCTACTTATCTAACTACTGGAGCAGGTCCCATCTACCTATCTAACTACTGGAGGAGGCCCTGTCTACCTTTTTAACTACTGGGCGAGGCCCTGTCTACCTATCTAACTACTGGAGAAACACTATCTACCTTCCGAACTACTGGAGGGAGGCCCTGTCTACATCCCTGACTACTGGGGAAAGCCCTGTCTAGCTATCTACCTACTGGGGAAGGCCCTATCTACCTACCGAACTACTGGGGGATTGCCTTGTCTACCTACCTTACTACTGGGGGAGGCCCTGTGTACCTAACTATTACTGGGGGAGGCCCTCTCTACCTACCTAACTACTGGGGGTAGGCCCAGTCTACCTACCTTACTAAAGGAGAAGGTCCTGTCTGCCTAACTACTGGTGGTAGCAGTGATTAGCAGTGTGGAGTTCAATTAGTGAGGTCAATCATTCTGTGAAGAAACAGGTGCGACTCAGGTGGCCCTTATTTACAGGTGAAGGCAGCACATGTAGTACCTGTATTTCTTCTTGAAAGCCTGAGAAATATGGGTTGTTCGAGACATTGTTCAGAAGAACAGCATACTTTGACTAAAAATTTGATTGGAGAGGGTAAAACTTATAAAGAAGTGCAGACAATGATCGGCTGTTCAGCTAAATTGATCTCCAATGCTTTAAAATTTGAAGCAAAACCAGAGAGACCTGGAAGAAAATGGAAGACTACCAATGATCAACTCCAGGATGATCAAGGACAGTATCAAGTTACCTGTGAGTACTATGAAAGTTACAAGACGCCTTTGTGAAACTTATCTAATAGCAAGAAGTTTCTGAAAGTCCACAAAAAAGACATGTGCGGAAGCAGATACAACTTGCCAAAGAAAACATAAACTGGCCAAAAGAGAAATGGAGAAACATTTTGTGGACTGCAGAAAATAGAATAGTTCTTTTTGCGTCAAAGTGCCGCAGACAGTTCGTTAGATGAACCCCAAACTCTAAATTCAAGCCACAGTACACTCTGAACACAGTGAAGCATAGTGGTGCAAGCATCATGGTATGGGCATGTTTCTCTTACTATGGTGTCGGGTCTATTTACTGCATACCAGGGATCATGGACCAGTTTGCATATATCAAAATACTTGAAGAGGTCACGTTGCCTTCCGCTTAGGAGAAAATGCCCTTGAAATGGGTGTTTCAACAAGACAACAACCCTAAACACAACAGTAAACAAGCAAAATCTTTGTTCCAGTCAAACAAAATTGAGGTTATGGAGTGGCCAGCCCAATCCCCAGACCTTAATCTGATAGAACACTTGTGGGGTGACATCAAAAAGATAGTTTCTGAGGCAAAGCCAACAAATGCAACCAAATTGTGGGATGTAGTCAAAGCATCCTCAGCTGGAATAACAGTTGACAGGTGCCACAAGTTGTTTGACTCAATGCAACATAGATGTAAAGCAGTTCTAAAAAACTGTGGTTATACAACTAAATATTAGGTTACTGATTCACAGGAATGCTAAATCCTAAAAAAAAGGACATATCTTGAGTTTGTAAAGACAAATGCAGACACTGCTATTTTTTTAATAGCCCAATGTTTATTTTTTATTTTCTGTAAAGTAGTTTACAATTACCGTATGTACTCGAGTATAAGCCGACCTGAATATAAGCCGAGGCACCTAATTTTACCACAAAGGTACCACAAACGTATTGACTCGAGTATAAGCCTAGGGTGGAAAATGCAACGGCTACTGGTAAGTTTCAAAAATAAAAATGGATACCAATAAAATTATATAGGCAGGTATAGGCAGTTTAATGACCCCCATAGGCAGGTATAGACAGGTATATGTCCCTCATAAACAGGTATAGGCAGTTTAATATCCCCCATTGGCAGGTATAGACCGGTATAGGCAGTTTAATGTCCCCCATTGGCAGGCATAGACAGGTATAGGCAGTTTATTGTCCCCCATAGGTAAGTATAGGCAGGTATATGTCCACCATAGGCCGGTATAGGCAGTTTAATGCCCCCCATAGGCAGGTATATGTCCCCCATAGGCAGGTATTTGTCCCCCACCGGCAGGTTTAGCCAGGTATATGTCACCCATAGTCAGGTTTAGGCATATTTATGTCTCCCATATGTCACCATATAGGCAGTGTTTTTAAAAAAAAAATACAATTACTCACCTCTCCCCGCTGCTCCGAGGTACTCCGTCTTCTTCCCAGCACAAGTCTGCTTGCGGCCTTCCGGAGTCCTCTTTGGAGCAGGGAGTGCTACTGGTAAATTTCAAAAATAAAAATGGATACCAATAAAATTCTATAGGCAGGTATAGGCAGTTTAATGTCCCCCATAGGCAGGTATAGAATGGTATATGTCCACCAAAAACAGGTATAGGCAGTTTAATGTCCCCCATTGGCAGGTATAGACAGGAATAGGCAGCTGGAGGCGAATAGACAGGAGGCGAATGCAGCTGGAGAGATCGACACCGGTGCCCAGGTCATGGTAGTGCCCGGATGCTGATGGCTGACTCGAGTATAAGCCGAGGAGGGCTTTTTCAGCACATTTTTTGTTTTAAAAATACTCGGCTTGTACTCAAGTATATACGGTATATACATTTCTCATCATGTTTTGATTTAGAAAACAGTGTACAATGTTTCCAATGCACAAAAATAAAAACTATTAGAAATATTTTGTGCTTAGCTCATGTTTTTGAACACGTTACTATTATTTTGAACACAACTGTACTACTTACCTACTGGGGTGCCCTATATAACTACCTATTGATGGGCCCTGTATATCTACATGTTAAGGACATCTTCTGTTCTTATAGGAAGGAGCAAACATTATACATATAGGATAATCTTCATAATTTTTTCTATGGTCTACAAACACTGCTGGAACCCTTATTCCCATGATGAACTGTGTTGAGGTAGATGGGGAAATGCATTGGGTAGGGGTATGGTGTATATATGGATAAGGAGTAGAGTGCACCATTAATGTGTTGGTCTATAATTTATTGAATATATCATTTGCACCATTAATCTGTTGGTCTACAATTTATTGCTTATATCATTTGCTAGTGTGGAATAGGGTCGAGTCACCTAGAGGGGGAGGGGACCCTTTTTGGGGCAACTACCCCATATTATAGATAGGTACTTCAGGGTGAACTGATAAGGTCAATAATCTCTCTTTGATACTAGTTGGCATTAGTTAATATAGAACATCATTACCTTTGTAGTCTTTTGTAGTGATATATATTGATGGGGTTGAAATTTTTATAGAGAAAATAATGAATAAATGTTAAATGTTAACTTTTATTGGATTCAGTGATATGATGAGTGAGGACCCTATATACCCCTCTACCTATTAGGGGGCCTATGTACCCACCTACTGTGGAGCCTGATATATCTACCTACTAGAGGGACCATAAAATATCAACCTAACTACTGGAGGACCCTATTTACCTACCTATTGGGAGGCCTTATATACCTACCTACTGAGGGGACCCTATATACAGTGGGGGAAAAAAGAATTTAGTCAGCCACCAATTGTACAAGTTCTCCCACTTAAAAAGATGAGAGGGCCTGTAATTGACATCATGGTAGACCTCAACTATGAGAGACAAAATGAGAAAACTAATCCAGAAAATCACATTGTCTGATTTGGAAAGAATTTATTTGCAAATTATGGTGGAAAATAAGTATTTGGTCAATAACAAAAGTTAATCTCAATACTTATATTGCCCCTAGTGCAGAGAGTTTGGACAGGTGAATAATACTTGGTCAGCATTACACTAACCTGGTGATGTTGCGCAAGTCAGAAGGCGCAACTCTCCACAAGCCTATCGGTGGTAGTCTCTGCAGCCACCTCTCCTCCCTCTGTGCTGCAGCAAACGGGCTCCGGAGTATAGATTATGGGAAATATATTAGTGCTAAAAAGCAGCTATAAAATGAGGTATATAAGGCGCTAAGACTACTAATTAAAACAAACAAAAGTTTAATTAGGACATAACAGGGAATAAAAAGAATATGGACTACACGTTTCTCTCTAAGCAGAGTTTCCTCAGGTACTCAGAGGCCTTGAGGAAACTCTGCTTAGAGAGAAACGTGTAGTGCATATTCTTTTTATTCCCTGTTATCTCCTAATAAAACTTTTGTTTGTTTTAATTAGTAGTCTTAGCGCCTTATATACCTCATTTTATAGCTGCTTTTTAGCACTAATATATTTCCCATAATACTTATACTTTGTTATATATCCTTTGTTGGCAATAACAGAGGTCAAACATTTTCTGTAAGTCTTCACAAGGTTGGCACACACTATTGCTGGTATGTTGGCCCATTCCTCCATGCAGATCTCCTCTAGAGCAGTGATGTTTTGGGGCTGTCGCTGAGCAACACGGGCTTTCAACTCCCTCCAAAGGTTTTCTATGGGGTTGAGATCTGGAGACTGGCTAGGCCACTCCATGACCTTGAAATGCTTCTTACGAAACCACTCCTTCGTTGCCCTGGCGGTGATGTTGATCTGATTTAATGTCTGACTACTATGTGGTCTCTATATGGTAGTATTATAGGTTATATCTGTGCTTGCATAGTGGCATTGTACACTTGTCCCTGATTGTAAAGTGAGTGCACACCAGTCTCTGACCCTGTAATTAGGGATTCCTCGGTGCCTCTTTTACTTACTTGCTTGTGTCAGAAGTTTTTATTTTAGAAAGTGGCTAGGTGCGTGACCAAGAGAAATTTTATAGGCAGATATTGTATGTGGGCTAGTAGGGGGCTTTGTGACAGGGCTGCATTTTATTCCCAATCCAGCCCGGGTCCTGGCCAGTGTCTTTTGAGGCCAGTGTCTTTTATCTATTATAATTGTAATGCCAAAATTGCATGCCATAATTTGGTAAGATGTAATAATTTTACATCTATCAAGGGACATACTACCTTTGAAATCACCCATCATATTACATTTAATACAGAAGTTGAAATATATTAAAGCAAGGATATGTGAACATGTTAAAGATATTCTAAAGCCTCAACTTCCTCCTCAGATGCGGTATGAAAACTTATACCTAAAACTTTAAGGGATTTCCATGACTGCAATGCGACACTCCTCAAGGTCAAAGATATTGATTAAGTTCTAGAAGGGGCTCAAGGAGGAATTTGGGAAAACACTAGATCAGCTAGAAACTAGTTGAATAATAAAGATTGATACGGTGCATTGCGAAGGCCTCAATGAGATATTAAGCTTTGTTCCATTTTTATAGATTGGGTTTGGTACTGTATTGTTTTATTGTCTGATTTTTGTCCATGTTAGATTTGGAATCTCTTTGTTTTAAATAGCAGTTTTTATTCCTTCTTTATTGATGATTTTGTCTATGGGGTGGAGAAGCTTTGGAAGAGGAATTGTGTGTAACAAACCGCACTCCATAACTCTCAACCGACCCGATTTTAGCAGGACAGTTCTAATTTGCGACCAATATCCTCCTGTCCCAGGACAGTTGTGAGGAGTCCCGATTCTCTAGTCCCGAATCTCCAGAACTGCGATGTTCAATCTACTGTTTGCATGTCAATGAGACGCGCAAACAGTGGGCGCAGACCTAGGCCCCGTTCACACGGCTTATTCTGCCGCGGATTGGCGCCGTACTGCGCGCCGGATTTGCGCTTCAGTACCGCGCCAATCCGCGGCAGCAATTACGGTAATCCACTGCTCTCATTGAGAACAGTGGAATCCGTCGCTCCTCCCCGCTCGGCGAATCCGTCCGGCGGGGAGAAAGTGACATGCACATTATTTACGGCGCGGACGCGCCGTAAACAATGCATTGTCTATGGGGCCGGGAGCGGCGCCCCCGCCGCGCTCCGGCCCCGCCCCCGTCCCGCCCCGCATTCCCGGCGGATTTGTGCGCTCAATACGGCGCACAAATCCGCCGTGAATAAGCCGTGTGAACGGGGCCTTACAGGCTGTCATGGATGCTCACTATGACAGCCTGTAAGTGTAGAAGAACATTGGTGCCAGGGAAGCATCATAAGATATTCCCCAGACGTCACTGGCTGCAGGGGGCTCACCTTACTCTTCAGCTAGACTATATAGTCTAGCGGTGAGGCGACAGTACGCACAGCAGAGGGAGGTAAGTGATCTCTGTCACCCCCTCCTTGTCTATCCAGCATCCAGGAAGGCAGAGTGGCACCCATCCCCCACAGTAGGTACCCAGATTTTCTGGGTGCTTTCTGTGAGGGAGGTCACCAAACTTTCCCTGATGCTGAATAGCCTATCCATAGTCTGGGAAAACTAAGTAGCGCCCCATCCTCCACAGCAGGCACCCAGCTTTTCTGGGAGCCTGCTGTGGGGGATGTCACCCAGCTTTCCTAGGCGCTGGATAGGTTATTCAACATCTGGAAAAGCAAATTTATGCCCCAACTCCCACAGCGGAACAAGTTTTTAAAGGGCAACCTGCTGTGGGTTTGATTCACAAAAGCCTTCCCAGGATGGTAGGCTGTTCAGGGGGTGGGAAAGTTGGGTGGTGCCCATCGCGGGGGCAGGGTTTTCTGTTGGTTTTTTTACGGTTTCCCCCTTTTGGAAACACAGATTTGTTGGCATCAGGGGACTAACATGAACAACCCCTCTCCTTCCATCACTGGGGCTTGGTGTCAGCCAGCATTTTTTTAAACACTTAAAGGTGACAAATTCCTTCATATTACCCGCCCCATTCACCGGGGGGGGTTGGGAAGACCCAAGTTATCAACAGAAGGCGGCCACTAATGTGTGGTCTGTGCTGCAGGGGGCTGCAGGCTGGTATTTTTAGGATGAAAGGGCGATTCTATGGCCCTTTCCCCCATCCTCTCAGTGTCAGACTGCAGTGGTTGGGTTTTTAAAATTTGGGGTTATAAAAATGGGGGGGACACCCTGCATTTTAGAAAAAAAAACAATTTAGATCTTAAAAAAATGGGGTTCCCCCCCTTTTCATAACCAGCCAAAGTAAAAAAAAAAGCTGCATCTGAACTTTCAAAGGGAAGGTCCATGAATATTGCTCCTTTCCCACCCTAAAAAAATACCAGCCTGCACCCACCCCAGAAGCAGCCCATCACTTTATATGATCCCCACTCTGATGGTAACCTGTCTCTTTCCAGTGCCCCTGGTGCATTAGGTACTGGGGTAATAGTGACAGGGGGTTGGTGTCAGTGTTGTAGTCTTAAAGAATTACTGGCTGACACCAAGCCCTGGCATTAGTAATGAAGAGACAACTGTCAGACACCTTCATAACTAAAACTGGAATAAAGTGGGTAAAAACAACAATACCGAAGTTATTTAGATTAACACTACCTGACACCAACCCTCTTTGACCATTTTATTAAAGAAATAGATGCAACGCTGGCTTCTGTAGAGCACCTGCATACAACTGGTGTCTAACCCTATTTGGTCACTGTATGGCAGGAATATTGGTAGTAGTGTAATAGTTTATGTTCAGGAATAGTATGGTGGTGATATGTGTTCATGGTGTGGAGGCAGTCACTATGAGGTGGTGATACATGGCCATGATGTGGTCGGATTATTTGTTCTTTGTATAGTGGTATCATTGATAATATCAGTCTTGATTTGGTCAGTAACAGTGCAGTGATATTTGCTCCTTGTGTAAATGTATTTTGTGGTCACTGTACAACCACTATATAGAGGTATCATCCATCTTACAGCTATTTGTATGCATTATGCGTTATAGACCATAGTAACGCTGCTGTTGTGTTGACGCTGGTCTGCTGGAAGGGCAGGGCGTGATTCTGTTAGATGGGGTGTGATTATAAGTGTGCCATGGTATGATATCATGTAGTCAGGTGTGGCTGGAGGTGTGTCCTGGTGTGATGTCATGTACTTGGAGGTGTGCCCTGATGTGTCCCTCTTTGCAATCTCTAAAAGTTGGGAGGTATGGCACGGTGAGTCATCCCCGGGGTCATCGGCATGTACGCCTACTTAGTTGCCACTGCATGTGGTTCTTAGGCTCAGGGCCGGGACGACGGGTAGGCAGAGGTAGGCGATTGCCTAGGGCTGTCCCTAACTGGTAATCACTTATATTTCTGCAGAGCGTCTACATACAAAAAGTATCTACCACTATCTGGTCACTGTATGGCAGTGGTATATGTCTGTAGAGCCTGTGTACAGCTGATAGTCACATGTGGGGGTTGCGTTCGGTCAGGGTCTGGCAGGATTATTTGATCCTTTAGTAGTAATAGTTTTGGGTCTTGGTTTTGTAGGAGTGTTTTTAGTAACAATCATTTGTCTGGTAGATTTGCTCCATGTATCGGTGTATTATTTGGTGATTGTTATTTGTAAGGTATTTCACTGTCATATGTAGGTGAGTGATTTTGAAAACGCAAATTTGTCAGGGCTGATTTTCATTGTGCAGTGACTGCTGAGGAGATGGACAGGAGCTATGTGGAATAGCAAAAAAATTTGTGACAGGACCTGGCGCAGGGGTGAGAGGAATTTAGTGTGTGGGGGGGGCCATTTTTTTTTGGGAGGGGAGGGGGGGCCATTGGCTGTACTTGCCTGGGCCCAAAATGCCTTGTCCCGGCCCTGCCTAGCTCCTCAACAGTGCTCACTCCAGCAGCCGTCCCTTCTCTGCTGTTGCTGTATAAGGTGTGTGCGTGGACCCCGAAGAATTAAAGGGGCCCGTGGCGTTTTTTTTTGACCTGGCCAATTAAGTCCTGCTGCAGCATTTTAAAAAAAAAAAA
>JAODAL010020374.1:0-69604 GCA_025379985.1 Phyllomedusa bahiana | reverse complement strand
TTTGCCCAGTCAAAAGTGACTGCGGCATCTATTTGGTTAGACTGAGTATGGGGGGCTCTTTTTTAAAATAATGAAAAAAAAAAAAACAAATTAAAAAAATTTTTAAAAATATGTTTTTGGACTTTGGGAGAAAGCTCAAGTTCCCTGAGGAAAAGTAAAAAAACAAACCGGAAGAACATAAAGAATCGATGCACAGGTTGCTCTTTGAACCCTAAACCCCAGCAACAATGCTATAATGCTGACTACTGAGCTATGCTACATAAAACGTAGATACTTGATATAGCTGCAATCATACCAACCCATAGTAAAATGGTAGCATGTTACGGGGGCATGGTTTGGAGCTGATGTGACTGGTTGCACATAAGAAAGCTCTTCTATGACTTCACAAAATGGCCCATGTAAGCAAGCCATTGGGCTACCTACATTAAATGAAGTGCCAACTGCAGCATCCTATGACTGCATTAAGTCAGTTATACTCACCCTGACTGTATAACTGCAGTGGAGGACCAGCATTAGATGATGGAAGATTGCAGTCTACCGTCTTGCTTGCGAGGCAATTCCTCCGCATTCAGCTGACAAGTGCAAAACAATAGACTCAGCCTTCTACCTCCTTTGTGCTGGAGACCTTCCAGACCTTCCCTCTGATTACTGTCCGTGCCATGCCAGGAAGCATACAGGCCATGGCCTACCTCAGCCTACCTCAGGCCCCGGAACACGTGGCCAGGTCTGTACCTTCCCAAACATCAGAGTGTCAGACATAATGTGGCAGAGAGTCCCTGAATTCCTCTGGTCCCTGCATTTTAAGAGTAAGACCACTTGCCCGCAGTCCATCCAGGCCTAGTGAGACAAGTGGGCTGCAGCACTCCGCTTGTTTCCTGGATCACATGACAGTCAAGACTGAGCTCTCTCTTTCAACTGAGTGTCGTACATAACATGTATGGGATTCCTGAGGTAACTTCAGTGCCCTCCATCTGCAGTCTACAGCTATAAATAAAACTTTGTGTCAATATAAATTCAGCCAGTTCAGGCCCCATACTGTTTAATAACTTTCAAAGAACAAAATTTTTTCCACCGGGAATAAATCTGTAAAGGGAAATTATCATTCAAAAAAATCAATTTCTCCTGGGGATTTAGGAGCTTAATGGTGTTGCAGAGAGTCTTCATAATTGTCTTTCCACCAGCTATAAAGGCTTCTTTGGCCTATTATACACCCCTTCTTGCATAATCTGCCCCTCATCATCGGAGTTGTTTTAAAGAAGTCCCCTAACTTGAAGAGATCTTTCTGGCAAGAGGAAGTAAAACTTTTGTCCTTGCACTAACTCGTTGCATCCTTCCATTCATCCTTACAATCAGACTTCAAACAAATGGTCTCAGAGGAGGTCCACAGATTACCAGCCAAAGTTTTGGATTTAGAGGATGAATCCAGGAAAATTAACTACAGAATGAAGGTATCCCTGAAACTATTAAATTGAAACAACTCAATTCCTTTCTCACAGATCTAATGGCTATTGTCCTCTTCAGGAGATCTCATAATCAACAGAATCGACTTCTTTCCATTTCTTTCCTAAAACAGAAATTGTTTTGAGGACCCTGAAAAAAATGACCAACATCCCTTTATGCTCCATATTCCCAGACTTATTCACCATCATCATTCATCTGCACCTCTACACGTTCGGCAAGGGAAACCCTAAAATCCTGGGATCTACTGCCAACATCAAATACTCCCCCAATTGTCAGGCCTCAAATCTCAACCCAGCTGTGGTTGAATAAAGCTTCAATACCTAGAAGACATGAGGTGGACTGACAGAGTTGTATCCTGTTATATTTACATTCTACCTGTGACAACTGTGCTGCAGGTCCTAGGAGCAATCTCTATGTTGTTGCATCTTAGACAGGATTTGTTGTTTTATTTTCCCTTTCCCTTCTCCTTTTGCTACAGGTTGTATCTAACAGAGAAATAATTACATTTGCTTATTATTTACCTCTGACATTGTATGACTTGCCAATATGCTGATTTCTGCTAGATGTCTGTAAAAATCCAATGTCATAATTTTAAAGGTTTAAATTTTCGGTTTAAATGGTCTCTTTATGGAGAGATGTGATTAATCTAATTGTGACCTTCTCTGCATTCAAGATACTCACTTAGTCAGTTTTGATGTTAGCAGGTTAAAACATAAACCTTTTCCACATTTTATAGCGGGTGTTTCTATTTAGTTAGAAACATGCTTGCTAGCATTTCAATGTGCAGATTTATGAAATTAATGGTAAAAAATACACTATTGTCTCCTTGTATTGCCCCAATAATGGGCAAATCCTCTATATATAAAGACAATCCAGCCAGCCAAATTCTAGACTGGGAGGTTTGATAGTTTGCGGGGACTTTAATATTGTGACTCAAAGGATGTAGACAAATCTTGAGGTAGAGAATCTGCTATTGCAGAACTTCACCCTCTTTGAAAACGATCTTCATGATATTTGGAGATATGCTCACTCCACTAAAAGGGATTATACCTTCTACTTGGCCCCTAGATCTTTCCACACATGCATTGATTTTATTTCTAGAGCAGGTAGATTCTGATTGGTTGGACTATGCTCGGGTTGATGTAACCATAAAAAGGATCTTACACCCCAAATATATTGCCAGTGTGGGGACTTAATAATTATCTTTTGAAACATCAAAAAAGTTGACTTCATCAAAAGAGAACTAGATGATTACTTCACATTTAAAACTCTACTCCTTCCAAGTCTGTTCTCTAGTGTATGCATAAAGCTTTTATCAGAGGTGTATTTATCAAATTGACTTCATGAAAGAAGAGACGTAGATAAACCTGTTTGCTTCAGCTTCTTGAAGATATTAAGAAATTGGATGTTGAGCTTAAAAAATCACCACCAATTCTGTCAAGGAACAACTAGTAGATTATATGTAAAAGGAGACAGAACAGGTAAAACTCTAATGAACCATGTTTTAGCTTTGCAGGCTAAAACAAAAATCTCTTTTATGTATGGTCCTTATTGTCAAATTATCCAAGATCCCTGAAAGATAGCAAACATGTTTGCTGAATTTTACGCTAAATTATGTAATCCTAGGGAAAGTAAAGTTCTCCCCCACCTTTTAGCTAGATACAGAATCCTTCCTCAACTCTCTCAACCTCCCTAAACTGTCTCTATTCCAACTTGACCTGCTTAATACCCTAATATTCATAGGTAAGGTACAACAGGTCATCCATAGGGTTAAGCACAATAAAGTCCTGGCCCCCGATAGTCTCTCCAGGAAATATTTTCAAATATTTAAGGAAACTACTCTCTCACCTCTGTAGCTTATTCAATGAAATTGCCTCCATCTCTTTTCCTGCAAAAGAACTTCTAGCTGCTAATATTGTCACTATTCCCAAACCAGATAAAGCATTAGATCAACCTGTAAGAAATATTAATTATTATTAACAATATTAATATTCAAGAATATTAATATTGAACAATAACAATATTCCCACCTAGATTCTCAGGGGAGGGTCAGCGAAGAAAGAGATATCAATGACAAATGTATAAGAAAAGATTATATTTTGTCCAGAATGAAATGGGGTACAATGGGGTAAAAATACATTAAAAATAATACACAACAAAAATGGTCACAAAAACAATAAGGATAAAATCAGTAACAAGGAAAGAATATCAAACCATAGCATATCAACACCTATATAATCACACCCTATGAAACAACACAACAACAAAAGAAAATAAGCAAACAATACTATAACTCCTGAACAAAATCAACAATACCTAAAATGGAGAGTTATGCAAAAATATCTACCAGAATCAGAACGAAGTTCCTCCTGGAAACCAGGAGCTCCTCAACCCAGAACCTCAGCAGTTCCTAGCCTCCTGTCCTTAGCTCTTTCTCTCTCCAGCTATCCAGCTCTGGGTATTTATATCATTCTTCCACCCAAAAAGGTTGCATAGGCAAAAACTAATATCTCTCTTGGGATCTGCTGAATCATCTTTGTTTCCCCCCAAATTTATACTTAAAATACTCCGGAGACAGACATACTGTCTCTTCTGTCATCTGTAGACAATTTTGTAAATATAACTTGTTTGACTGAAAACTGCCAGTCTATAACTGAATTATAAGGCCCGATCCTATCTGTCTACATAAAAAGAAGTCAATTTTCAAATCCCTTTTTGTCTGAAAGTCGTATGGGTTCTAAAGATTTTTTTTGATATGTAGGGGGAAAATCCCCAAAAGTACCAAGATATTTTCTTTTCTGCTTGTTTAAAAGGCAAACAGTGTTACAGTTCAATTGTTGACTAAAATCATAGGGAAATGCTGTAAAAATCTGTTAAAAAACCAGAGCCATTTTGGCAAAAACTCCATTTAAAATTGATATACTAAAAGTTTAATATACACTTTTTTCTTCAAAAATCCATTTAAAGATTATTCACATTTATGCTATTTTTATAGTCCCCCATTGAGGCAAAACGAATTTCAGGAAAGAGAGCTCTCACAATAAAACTTTACTATGCACAATAGATTTTTGCGTTTCAAAAAAAAAAAGTTTTTTAAAAATTGCTTCAAGAGTCCAAATCCAGTTCCTGTGAAAAGAAGTCCTTTTTCTTTGTGTGTGAAGGCACTTTCTTCCATGTTTTTCTTATTGGCAGATGCGACCTAGATTTAAGCTTTTTTTTCAGTGTGAATGTTGCATATTCCCAAAAACTGTGGAGTTAAACTTCTGAAAAAATATGAACCTTTATCATGAGTTTTTGCTCATGCCTTTCTAAAACAAACCTCGGCCCCTAGAGGTCCCCCCCAAATTCCCTCCTAGCATTTTTGCAAAAAGATCAGCAAGGTTTTTCATTTCTGCCTGAATAAACCTTTTGAAGGCTTTAAACTTAATCAGAGACAAAGAGCAGTCCTTTCTTGCAACGGGTTCCAAAATAACTTAAATTTAAACCTCTGCACAAAAGGTTGCCGCTGTGATTGAACCATTGGTAAAATAAGCGTAGCGGTCAATGTTTTACCAATAAGCACTGTCACTGTAAATATTGATCCCAAAATATAATTCTTCCGAACTAAAGTTTTTTCTTCCCCCTGCATTTAAGCTAAAATGTACCTTACATGAGCCCCCATTTTTATCTAACGGGAAACACCGGCAAATCCTGTATAAGCCTTACCTTGATCAGGAAGAAGAACCATCCAATATGTCTTACCGGGGACTGAGGTATCAGAGGAGGATTAGGGGGAAACAAAGGGTAGAGGGCATTCATTTGGGTTCTCCTTGGGTAAAGCAAAAGGGCGGGTAAAAAATCGTCTTTTTTGGGAAAATTGATGTCCATTTCCTCTCAACTTTAAAAGTCCATCGTGAAAATTGTGGTGAGAAACATCTTTTCCCCCCCCGTCTAACAACAAATTAAAAAGGAGTATGTGGGCTTGGAGTGACTCCTGTAGCCCTGAAAGTAAGTAAAAAGCTGCAGAGCCCAGAAAGTCGCCAGAAAATTCTTTCAAATGCTTTACTTGATTTTTACAGGGGTTAGAACTCTGCCCCCTTGGAAATTTTAAGGGAATCGTCATGCTTTTCCTGGCACAAAAGCTGACAAGGCTTCTCTTGGCGTATTTCTGGGTGAAAAACTTTTGATGGATCGGGGGAATTAGTGGTGGCTTGCTGACACTCTTTTCAATGAATTACGGGCAGTGGGTGTTTCTCTGTCCTTCTTTGCTGTTTCCCTCATCCTTAACTCTTTTTTTTAAAAGATTGTACAAGGGGTCGGGAAATTGTCGAAAAAATGGGGAATGAAGTCTCTCGGTTTTGGGATAATCCCAGAAAAGCCTCAGCGCTGTCTTTGACCCCAAAAGCTTCAACCTTTGTATAATGTCCATTTATGCGGGTCGGGGAAATTTTACCATAGGTGTGATTGGGAAACCTGGAAATTCATTTATTTTTTTGCATTAAATGATATTTCTTGGAATTTACCATTTTTCCCCAGTAATTCCAAAATTCTTTGGGGCAAAGTCAATTTTCTTGTTCATTTTTGGGGCCAAAGAAATCCCCACATTTGAAAAAATACTTCGGGTTTGGAATATTTTGGCCAACTGCCACCCTTCTTAGGGAAAATTTTTGGTGCTTTTGGACCTTGTGGAAGTCGTTGCCATGTCAACTGACGGTCTTTCCAGGTAAAAGAAAGCTTGTATTGAATTTTTCTTTCAACGGGGAGCTTCAAAATTGTTTTGTTGTAAAGGTCTAATATTTCGTTTTGGAGGAAAAGGGGTAGGGGTCTCTCTGACAACTATGACGGGCTGGTGTAACAGAATTAATTTTGAAAAATAGGACAATCGATAAAATATATCTAGTTTCCGGTAAAGCAGAATTTTTTTGATTTTTTTTACATTTCTCAATTTCCCTCCCTTAAAATGACCAATTGTTTGCTGTATATAAGGTCACTGCTTTTGGAAGGTTTTATGTTTTGAGGTGCTGGGCTTCCCTGAAATAACCTCTTCACCTTCCATTTTCCATATATGCTTATGTTTACAAAACATATTCATAATCTTGTTTACTTTGATACCTGGCATCATATGTACGGGAATTTGCATACATCTCCTGTTTTTTGATTCTTTCACCGGGGGGAATCAGAATAAACAAATCTCCATTACCCAGGAACCAGATTTTCATTTGCAAGCCCAAAAACCCAGTCCATGTTGTCCCAAAAGAAAACCCGATTAAAATAGGAAGAGTCGGGTAAATTATCAGATATCCCTTCAATAAAATTTCCTTATTATCTATTTTTATATAGCCCTTCTTGCTTTATTGCCACATCTGGGACCCCTAAAATGTTTGGGGGTTCAGCTTCTCCCCTGTAGCAAAGGTTATTGAGGTTGAGGGGGTGTGTAAGATTGGATAGAGGCTTCAGTATAAAATTAATCGCTGGGGTGGGCCTCTTTCCCCATGCAGCAAATATTAAGGTCTTTTGCCCATTCCTTGAACCACAACGGAGTGATGGAGGCAAGTTTTCCTAGGCTGAGCTTGTTGGATGGGAATTGGTAACGAGACTTTTAGGGCAATTATTTAAAATTAATTTGTAATATGGGCTGCGACTGAATTTTCTTTTTAATTCTCGATTTCCCTCAAAACAATTGCCAATTGTTGCTGCAAACCTTTTACTGGTTATCATGGGGGGCAGGGGGTTTTGCTTGCCTGAAAAGGGCAATATTTTGAAATATGGCCCCCCCCGGCCCACACAAACATTTTTTAAAGGGTTTTCCTTTCTGAGGGGCCTTTAAAATATTGTAAGGGGTTCCCAACTGAATTAGAAAAGGCCCCTTTTAACGTTTTTTCTCTACCACCTGTAAGTCTTTTTTGTCCTTCACAATTGCTTCACCCCCTTTTTGCAAAATTTATATTTTTTGAAAGAGTTCTGCACCGCCACAGAAAACCCAAACCCAAACCCGTGTATGTTGGGAAGTCCTTTGATCAATGCACGTTTATATATTCATTAATTTGGACTGGGACAGCTGGGAATGTTAATTTTAAAAGCACAAAAAATCGATCAGCAAAAGTTGCACGACTCCCTTTTTTTGTGTAAGTTCCCAAAATTTGTGTGTCAGGGTTTCCCCCAATACCCCAAAGGGTTTTTAGGACTTCATCAACAAAACTTTGTTTAATTTGGGTTCTGTAAACACGAAAGGAAGGAGATTGGCCCCCAAAGCATTATCCAGGGGCCCCAAAAATTTTAAGAAAATTATTTGGGGTTTAAAAATTTCGATGCAATTTTTTAAATTTATCAATTTCCTCATTTACTTCACAGGATCATCACACAAAATAAGTGTCCCAATTTCCCTTTCTCAGGCCTTTTTTCTGTTTAGACAAAGGGTTTTCCACGTGGGTTTTAGAAATAGAGACCCGTAGAAAACAACTTGCCTTTCTGTGGTATCTGTTTTAACAAATTTTGTCACAAAAATCATCACCCCTTTTCTTCCCCTTTAAAGTTCCACCACCATTTCCTTATGCAAAAAATACATAAAAAGCAGCAACAAAACAGCACTTTCTGTACAAACTGATCTTTAAATGTCTATCTGAGCCCACATAAAATGATCACAGGTTTTAAACTAAAGTGCCCAAATCCAATAGCACCCCGTGATCCCTTTAATTTTCAAAAATCCTCATTTTCCCGGCATAGTTTTTTTGTTCCCCAAAACTTTTCTGATGCCCCCTATAAAATGTACTTTACATGCTTATTTAATTCGCTAACCCCGCTTCTCTGTGACTCCTTCTGACAAACACCAACTTAACGCTCACTTCCAAAATGCAAAAAACAAGGGCCGATTTGCTTGTTTTAGTAATTTCTTCTACTAATCATCAACTTTAAAATAATTTGGGCCCCACACCCCGGATCATGAAATCTTTTTATTACTTTGATAATTGATCAGTATTCTTAAACCCTTTACAAGTTTTCTTTTTTTAAACCTTCCATTTTTCAATTTTTCAGTCGAAATCAAATAACCAACCACAACATAATCTACCCCACAAGGATGTAGCAACAATAAAAAAACCACCATTACCAACCAAAATATGACCCAAAAATTCTGGATTTAAATATACCAGATTGATATACTTACCACCATCCCATTTCCCCCGCTGCCGGTTCGCCCCAAAAATGTAAGAAATTTAATTATTATTAACAATATTAATATTCAAGAAAATTTAAATATTGAACAATAACAATATTCCCACCTAGATTCTCAGGGGACGTCAGGAAAGAAAGAGATTTCAAAACCCAAAAGTATAAGAAAAGATTATATTTTGTCCCAAAAGAAATGGGGGGACAATGGGGTAAAAATACATTAAAAAAAATACACAAAAAAAATGGTCACAAAAAAAAATAAAGGGTAAAAACAGTAACAAGGGAAAAAAATATCAAAAAATAGCTACCACAACTTTAATCCATACCCCTTTTAAAAAAAACACAAAAAAAAAAAATAACAACAATACAATAACTCCGAAAAAAAAACAATAACTAAAAAGGAATTTTGCAAAAATATTCCAGAAACAAAAACGAAGTTCCTCCCGGAAAACCCGGGGCTCCTCAACCCAGAACCTCAGAGTTCCCAGCCCCTTCCTTAGTCTTTCTCTTCCAGTATCCGCCCGGGTATTTTTCATTCTTTCCCCCAAAAAGGGTTTCTAGGCAAAAAAATTACTTTTGGGGTTGCTGAAAACATCTTTGTTTCCCCCCAAATTTTTACTTTAAAAAACTCCCCAAGACAGAATATGTCTCTTCTGTATCTGTAGCAATTTTGTAAAAATTAATTGTTTCTGAAAACTGCCAGTCTATAAGAATTTGATAAGGCGATCTCTATTTTAAATTAATAACAATAAAAGATTATTCACATTTATGCATATCTTACAAACCTGCCAAATACCATATAATTTCATTGCTTCACATGAAAATTAAACTTTTTGCAAAAATTTAAATTTGATTTTTTTTTTTTGCATTGTATCGAAAAAAAAAAATTTATCGTGTCCCCTTTCCGGCTGGGAAAAATTAAATTTTTAAATTATCCCTTTTTCAAATTTTGTTTTTGCAATGTACAGTATTCCCCAAAAGTGAGTTTCACTCCTACATTTTGTAAAAAATTATTATATATTTTTATGGGATACATGAAATATGACACTTGTTTTAATGTAGAATAGCAGTGTACAGCTTCTGTAACAGGTAAATTTTGGGTGCCCTCAATAAACTCAACACCAGCCATCAATGTCTAAACCACGGGGAACAAAAGTGGAAAACACCCCGATGAAAAAATACAAATTAGTCCAATTGCCATTTTCCCCCCACTTGTCGGACTTTTTAGTGTTAAAGTCTAGGTGTGAAGGGGGGGAAAGGGTTTTTTAAAATTTGGTTTTTTTTTCTATTCTCTTATCTGGTCACTGGGGGTTCAACATGCACGTTTTGGCTGGTTGAATGGTCTGAAAATGAGTGCAGATGGTTCCCCAGCCCTACAGTTTTTAACAAGACAGGGCCCCCTTCAGAACGGCCCAAATTTGACCAAAGAAATGTGATGTATGCTCATATCCCCAAATGTCTTTTTAAAGAAGACATATGAGTGGCAGCTTTCTGCAAGGCTAAAAAAGGCTGTGGGGTCGCCTTTGTTCTCGCCTTCCATCAAATGTGAAAAATTCCGTTGTTTGGAAGGGGCCTTTTTAAAGGATCCAAAAGAAAGTCCCTAAACATTTTTTTGAAGACAGGCAGACTAAGGACATGGATTAATGGAACCATGTCCTGTGGTCTGATGAGACCAAGATAAACTTATTTGGTTCAGATTGGTGTCAAGCTTGTGTGGTGGCTACCAGGTGAGGAGTACAAATACAAGTGCG
This sequence comes from Phyllomedusa bahiana, assembly GCA_025379985.1. Classification (NCBI taxonomy): domain Eukaryota; kingdom Metazoa; phylum Chordata; class Amphibia; order Anura; family Hylidae; genus Phyllomedusa; species Phyllomedusa bahiana. The sequence goes on along the minus strand of JAODAL010020374.1, from coordinate 59,246 downwards.
TCTTGCCTACAGTCAAGCATGCTGGGGGCAGTGTCATGGTTTTGGGCTACATGAGTGCTAATGGCTGTCAGGAGCTACAATTCATGGAGGGAACTATGAATGCCAATATGTACTGTGACGTAGTGACGCAGAGCATGATACCCTCCCTTCGAAAAGGGGCCACAGTACAGTATTCCAACATGATAAACACAACTGGTTTCCTAAAGACAATGAGGGTAAAGGTGCTGGACTGGCCAAGCATGTCTCCAGACCTAAACCCTATTGAGTATCTGTGGGGCATCCTCAAATGGTAGGTGAAAAATCGCAAGGTCTCTAACATCCACAAGCTCCTTGATGTCGTCATTGAGAAGTAAAAGAGGATTACAGTGGCTGCAACCTGTGAAGCTCTAGTCAACTCTGTGACTAAGAGAGTTAAGGCAGTGCTGGAAAATAATGGTGGCCACACAAAATATTGTCACTTTGGGCACAATTTTCACTTTTGTTGCCAGCAGTTTAGACATTGATGGCTGTGTGTTGAGTTATTTAAGGGCATACCAAATTGACACTGTTACAGAAGCTGTACACTGACTATTCTACATTGAATCAAAGTGTCATATCTTCAGTGTTATACCGGAAAAATATATAATACAATATTTGCAAAAATTTAATGGGTGTATTCACTTTTGTGAGATACTGTTTACCATATGCTGACAACCAAAAGGGTAACAATGTTTTGAACTTTTGACTTTCAAGCTCCTTATTCCACCATCCACTTCCCCTATGAACATGAGATTACCATTATTTTATAAATAATAATTTTGGCTATCACATGGATAAATTTTACTTGCAAATATTTAGCAAATGCTTAGCTATACAGATTTGTGTCATGTAACTGCATTGTTACTGTTTTGCTCCTGGCGCTGGAACAATCTTTTTCTTCTTCTGTACTACAAACTACAACCTGTTCTAACATTCCCTGATAGCTCATTGCTCTATTAGGTTGATTCCCAAGTGAAAGGTCACTTGCTTGAATCGAGGTGCAGCCATGAAGATGATTTCCCAAGAAAATTGCCAAACTGTATCATATGAATGCCATGAAAGTTGGAAGAATACAAAATAATGTCCGTCCATCCATTCAAAGGCCAAGAACTGGACGTCCAGGCAAAATATCAACAAGTTGGCTCATCACAAGGTCTATCAGTTCTGGTGCAACAAGCACGACAGTGGAAGTGGCTCATATGCTTAGTAATAGTGGGATCACAGACATCTATGCAAGTACCATGTGACACACATTACACAAATCTGGACTGGTGGCCCCAAAAAGGGTGAAGAAGTGTCGGCTTGAGTTTTCAAAAAAGTATGAAATGAAGACAGTAGAAGATTGGAAACAGGTGATTTGAAGAGATGAGACAAAAAAGTCAATAGACTGGGCTCTGATGGGTGTAAATGGATTTGGAAGAATCAAGGAAAAAGAGGGCTATTGGATCGAGAAATAGAAGGAACTTTTAAGTTCTTTGGAGGAAGCCTGATGATATGAGGTTGTTTCATAGCCATTGGATACTTGACCATGATCAATGGTGGTTTCAATGCTGAGCTATATGTAAGTATCCTACAAGATGAGTTACTTCATACCCTTGAGTACTTTGGGTATGAAAAGGACAACATAGCGTTCCAGCACAAAAATGACCGAAGCATACATCAAGACTGCCGACGTAATGGTTCAATGACAATGAAGAAGAGTTGCTGCATTGGCCTCCACAGTCCTCAGACTTCAATCCAGTGGAACACTTGCAGGTAGAGTTGAAGAAAAAGCTGTATTCGTAAACAAGTAGTCGACCAGTATGCGCCAACATTGGGAATGTGTAGCGGAGCCCACACGGTGAACATCGTAAAAATAAAAAACAAAAAAACTGTCACTCAATTGCGATTTTTGTTCATCCGGCAGCACATAAAAAGGTATAAAAAGCAATCAGAAACTCATATAAGCGCCAAAGTGGTACCAAAAAATGTCAGTTCAACCTGCAAAAAAAAAGCCCTCACACAACTATATATATCAATACCAAAACTATACCAATAAAAACATTAACTCATCCCACAAACAACAAGCCACCACACAACTCCATACACATAAAAATAAAAAAAATTATGGCTGTAACATATTTTTTTTTTAAATATAAGTGTTTTTTGGCCAGCTCCTTTAGAGTAATCTACTCCAGCTGTCTCCAGACTGCAGGGTACCTTTTCCAGACTGCATGTTTCAGCTTCTTCCCCATATGTTCAATAGAATTTAGAACAGCGCTCACAGAACGCCACTTCAGAATAGTCCAAAACTTTGCACTTAGCCATTCTTGGATGGTTTAAGCTGTGTATTTTGGGTCATTATCCTGTTGGAGGACCCATAGCAACTTAAACCAAGCTTCTGACACTAGGCAGCACATTTCACTCCAGAATATTTTGATAGTCTTGAGATTTAAATGTACCCTGCACAGATTCAAGACACTGTGGGCGACATGCATGTCTGGTGCCTCAACATAATTTTTTGTGTCTTTACTCAGTGTATAAGGGGTCTGAATATATGAAAGTGGTGAATTTGTGCTTAAAATAGCAGCTAAAGTTCAACGTGCCTAGAGTATGGGCCACATGTATGAAACCGCTTAGGCCTAAAACTCACTATTTTGCCCATAGTAACCTATGGGAAAAAAAGTGAGTTTTAGACCTAAACAGGTTCATACATGTGGCCCTATGTGTTTGGCGGGCCTCTGTACTTTGGAACATAAGTAATGTGCTAAACATGTGTATAAATGAATGCCAGAATTTGATAATGGCATTCATGGTAGATGCTGTGTTGGTTTCATTCATTTAAATTATTTAATATAATTTAATATAATTTTTTATTAATTTTATATTATATAATTTATTATTAAATGTATGTCATTTAATTTTATATAGTTTGATAATTATCATAAATTGGTTTTTATTATTTTACTGGTATAAGTTGAGAAATAAGGGACATTTTTTGTCCTAATGGTAAATCTAGTTCCATAACGACTGCACAGGCTCAGGCAGACCACACTGATCTGGTTGTTTGAGTAGTTAGGGTATGTTGACACGGTGTACTTTCGGCACGCATTTCGCCACGTATGGGCGCTCTAATATGGGCAAGATGCGAACCAAAATTATGGCAATCCACATTTCTCATAGTGAACTATGGATTACACCTCCTCTCCCCGCTCGTACAATACGATTCGCGCCACTAATAATGCATGTCTATGGGGTCGGTGGGTGGCCACCTCCCCCCTCGCGCCTCGAGAGTACACGCTGATCAGAGCGAGCTCCTGAAGCACACAATGTATTGCGGCACATACAGTATGCGCTGCAATACATCACGTGAACATAGCCTTTTATGTCTCGTTTTGCCGTCCCGCATACAGAAATGTGTCTAATATTACGAATGTGGTGCGACATGCCTCCAGGATACCCCAGAACGCCTCCACATCTTTACAAAGTGTTATGTATGGGGAACAGTGCGCAAAATATGTTAGTTCAATGCGCCATACATTGGGAAATTAGACAGACTAGTCACTTTTGGCACATTTAATGGCAGAACATTAAAGCTGACCCCTTCATACATGTCGTCCTATGTGTCAGGTGCAGCAAAGTAGCCCCAAAATTTAGCAAAGTAGCCTCTCTGTTTCACAGTAGATACAACATGTTTTCTGTATACTTTATTTTTCATCTTTGAACATAGAGCTGATGGGACTGACCAAAAATCTCCAACTTTGCCTCACCTGTCCAAAGGATATTATCTCAGAAGCTACTAGTATGTGGCTTGTCGATATGCATTTTGGCAAATTCCAATCTCCAATCTTTTTTACAATTTACTTTTAACAGTGACTTCCTCCATAATAATTTTCTATTAAGTCCACTTTATCAAAAATGGGCACCATCATAAATATGCATAGAGTGCACACTGCTGTACCAAACAATGACTGCACCATTACTGAGAGTAAAGCAATAAAGCAAAAGATATGGCACAGACCAAAAACTGCACACAAGCATCACATCTTTATTAACAAAACAATATTAAAATCTGAAAAGCTGATTAAATTTTTTTAAAAACACTTAAAAACTACAAAATAATAAAAAATCAGTCCCATGAAAGAGACTAAAATACCCAAATCATCGACATACAAAATGATCCCTAAGCTGTTAATAATAGGAAATGTGCATAGACATGATCAAAAATATTTCAATATCAAATAACATAAATGGAGAAAACAAGAGCAAAATCACCAAATAAAATCCCTATGGGTGAGCTGATCCCCACGTTATCGCGGCTGCATTATGGGTCTGATACTGGTGTAACTTGACCTTGATACTCACTTCTAATACTTTTGGAAGTTGTTCTGGGCAATTTGGTTACCATTTGTGTTATTTGTCTCTTCAATTTCTCATCAATTTTCTCATGCAGCCATGTACAGGGAAGTTGGCTATATTCCTATAGACCTTAAACGTTTAAATAATATGTGCAACTGTAGTAACAATACTAACAGGAACATCAAGCTGTTTGGAGATGGTCTTATAGCCTTTACCTTTTGTTCTAATTGTCATGGGTGCTCCTGCGACCCACACTCTGGGTCGTAGGCACACCCGTGTTCCACTGGTGAGCGGCGCCGCAACCCACATGTCAGGCCGGGTCTCGGCGCCGCTCACCAGTCCCAGCGTTACTTACCTGTCCACACTCTAGCTAAAGTCTCTGCCTCATGTCACGTGTGTCCCCGCTTCCTAGGGTGCGCGTGAGCCGGCACTGTTAAATTTAAAGGGCCAGCGCACTGGTGATTTGCTATCACTAGACACTGACCCTATTTAACCCTGCCCCTTCCTGATTCTCTTGCTGGATCTTAAATACTGAGAAAGCATTAGTATTACTGTGTACTGTACCGTTTGCCTCTGTCCTTCAACCAAGAACCTTTGCCACCTGCCCTGATCTTCTTGCCTGTCCCTGACTACGAGTTTGCCTTACGACTTTGTACCATGCTACACCTAGCTATCTGGTAGGATTCCGGCAGCAAATCCAACCTGTTTTGGGGGGGCTCTGGTGAATCCGGGGCCCCTCTTTTTTTCTGCCCCAGGCGTGGCTTATACTTCCGTTTGTGTTGTTTCCAGGGGGCCCCTCTCCCAATCTTTACATAATCCCCTAGACAACTCCCCCTAAACCCCTTTTGGGCCCCATTTTTGTGTGGTACAACCCTTATCCCAAACAGCACAGTGTTATTTTTTTTAACCCTTTTTAGGAGATAAACGATTAAAAAGCTTGAAGAAATTTAAGTAATTACACAATACATTTACTTGTACATGTCCCTGTTCTTAAATTATGTTCAGTCTTTTCTAGGGGTACCACTTTTTTTGCCAAGCCAGTTTCATTTTTTTACTTTTCTCTTTTTTTTCTTTTGAAACCCCTTTTAAAATTATTGACTTTGTTTTTGTTTTTTTTCCCCTTAAAAGGGGGTTACTCACTACATTGATTCATTTACCTCAATCCTATTTTTGGTTTACTTTGAATTAGGGGTGTTTCTGGCTTCCTCTGGGCTCAGTAAAGCCGGTTGTGCTATAAAAAACCATGCGGGCAGGCCTATCAGGCTAATAAAACAGGTCTGTGTATAGCGCCGGAGGAGCTGATGCAGCCCATACAAGAAGGATATTCAGAATAGGTTTGGACACTTTTAATGGAAAACATATTTCAAATGGCTTGTTTTTGCAAGATCTTTAACATAAAAAGCAATACTTGTAGCGAGACAAGCCCTTTAATGGAAGGGTACCAACACTTGTGTATGTATGTAAGTATTAGAAATCATCCAAAAATATATATAATCATGCATATATGCTATATAAAAGGCATTTACTGTATATCTCATTATAATTTAATACACAAGTGGGTTGTTTAAGTGAGTACATCAACTGTATGTTCCTATCCCTGTCTGATTATATATACACTAAATAGTTATAACTTGTTATATGCTATATGCACCTTCATAATCCATTTGCATTATTTTATTGCTTCTAGATTGAAAGATAAAGCAATATTGCAATAGGTTATCTATTAAAAATGTCCTTTCATTTTCTATCTACAGTTTCTATGCTGTCTGTGCATCACTAGAAGAACAGACAACAATAAAAAACCTTTTTTGGTCTGCTGTTCCTCTACTTTGTGCCAACATACATTTGGAAGACGTTAGAAACAGATGACAGAAAGAAGTAAGTATGATGGAAAAATCAACAAGTTTCTGTAATGTTTGTTACTGTGGAATGATGTTGGGCCCAGATTCAGGTCAATGTTGAGTTTCAAATCTAACCAATTCTATTTGAGTAAGCCTGAATCAAATTTTGGCAAAAATGTAAAAAAAAACTTTATCGAGCAATACTTCTATGGAAATCTATGGGTTTGCATAAACTCTTTAAAAACAAAACAATAAAAAATATAGGTTCCGTCCTAATGCACAGTTGCTTCATTTCTCATTGATTCAGTAGGGCCAAAAAAATCTAATGCAAATGTACATAGTTCTTTAAGGGTGATGTCATGATTTTGGAAAAATGCTGCAATTTTTGTGGCATTTTTTGTTCAGTTTTTTTGAGCCAAGATCAAGAGTGGATTCAAAAGAAATGGGACGTTGGATAATATAAAGTAAGGACTTCTACGTTCTGTTGGATCCACTACTGGCACCGCATCAAAACTGTAGTAGTGTTTTCCCCTCATTTCTTTTTTTTATCAGGATGGGCAAAAAGAAAGAAAGCTTTTTATGCAAAGTCCTTGTTAATAGTATTAAATGCACCCATTATGTATCTATCTCAATTTACCAGTGATTGTGACAGTAATGGCAATTTAGTAAACATAGGATGCATATGCCCTTTAAGGGTATTCTAAAAGCACACAAAAAAGCATTTTTTTCCCGCGTTTTTTTTTTGCTAAAACGCTGAAAAAACAACTGAAAAGAGTCCCATAGACGTCTAAGTAAATATGTTTTGTTGTCTCCACTAGTAAACTTTTTGTTCTGCACTTTTATTTGCTGGTCATGTTTTGAAACATGTTTGCAAAAAACGACTGAGGCATGGGGGAGAAAATTTTTACTATTGTTAGCCTAAGAAAAGCACCAGATGTCTTTTGGTGCACATTTTTTACTCGCGCTTTTTAGCAGAAGTCGATAGAAATATAATGATTTGCATATCTGCAAAAAGTGCGTCAAAAACACACGTAAAAATGCTGAAACACATAAAAAAAGCGTTTTTTCAGCAGATTTTGACAGGCATTGGATAGTGATGAGCGATCAGTAAAAAAATCGTGACCTAGGCAATTGTCGATTTTAAAAAATATCACGCCGATTTCCGATCTCGATCAATCTTTTCCCATGAAAGCCAATGGGAGAGGATGACCAGGTTAATTTTTATACCCAAACAGGTGAGGAGAAGCTGGAATTACCATCCACAACAGTAAACTGGATGCATGGTACATATTTATCAAAACAATTAGGCTCTAAGTGTCACAGAAAAAAAATTCACAAGGCTAGAAAATAAAATAATTAATTCCTTTCAATCTCTAACCGAAAAGATGAGAATGGCGTAGGTACAGCGGTAGCAGCTGCTACAGGTCCCCCGTAACACATGAGAAGACACCGGTATTGGAAATGGCCCATGGTACCTGGCAGGAGACACCTATCACTTTTTGCACCAGGGAGCAAGAACATGTCATATATGTGGTGGCAGCGAGAACATCCCATTGGGGAACAAAAATAATAAAAGGACTGGGTGGGCTGCAATATCCAGAAAGATTAGCAAGGTTAGGGTTATTTAGTTTAGAGAAAAGATGGCTTCGGGGACATAAGAAATATGTTTAATTATAGTAAGGACCAATATAGAGATCTCGCTAAAAGATCTTATTTATACCCAGAACTGTAACTAGAACAAGGGTGCATCCTCTACGTCTTGAGGGAAGAAAGTTCTACATAAACATAGAAAGGGATCTTTACTGTTAGAGCGGTGTAGACTGTGGAACTCTCTGCCATAGGAAATTTTCATGGTGAAATCACAACAGAGTTCAAGAAGGGCTTGGTTGCATTCTGGAGCGTGATAACATAACAAGTATAGTGACTAGGATTCTGAAAAGGGTCTGATACATTTCTAAGATGTAATATAACACTATAATGGAAAAAAAAAAACCCCCTAGGATTCTGGAGGGGGGGTCCGTTGGATTGCCAGGAATTTATTCCGATGCCAGATTGTAGTCCAGAAGGAATTTTTTCCCTAACATGAGACAATTGGCTTCTACTCATGGGGTTTTTTTTTGCCTCCTCTGGATCAACACTTTAACAGCTTCAGCAACACTTTAGCAAATGGGCTGAACTTGATTGGATGTATGTCTTTTTTTGGCCTACAAACTATTAACTTATATGTAACATATTTTGTAACTATGTAACATGGAGGTTCACTTGTCAGGGCCATAGTTATAGTGGGTGCGGTGGGAGCCAGGGCTGCTGTCAGTCGTCTATTAACCGTTTCAAGACCACATGCAGCTAAATCAAATGGGACACCCTCCCATTACTAGTTCCTATTTTTAACATATTACTGACAGGAGTTCTGCCCTATGGGCACCCCTGGCATCTCTTTTACAGTAGGCTGACCCCATAACCTCAGAAAAAAATTATCAGAGAGAATCAGGTATTTCAAACAAGATTTTTGTGAAAAGAACATTGACTAGTGCTGTCTTTTACCACAGCATGACCCCAAAACCAGCACAGATGCTCATATGGACCCTCAGAATAAAAATTTGCAATAAGAAATTGACTATTTCAAACAAGATTTTCTCCAAGCAGCTGCTGCTGCTAGGGCTACTTGCCATTCTACTGCTGTAACGTTGCTGACATTGTTCCACCATGACATTAGAACGTGAAGAAGACGCAATAAATGTCTCCAGTTGGTCAATGAGCCCTGTCTCAAATTCCTGCATTCTACTGTCAAATTGAGTGGGTGGAAGGAAATTGCTGACTTTTGATTTGTAATGTGAATCAAGGAGGGTGGCCAACCAATAACCGCTGTTCATTCTGATTGCCTTGAGGCATGTGAAATTTGTAAAGAGTATGTGAAATAAGCTTTTTTTCAAAATGACCTTTACTATTGGGCACAGATGCCCTCAGAATAAAATTAGCATGAAGAAATCAGTATTTGAAACAAGATATATTTGAATAGAACCTTGAATATCACTGTATTTTACAGCAGCATGACTTCAAAAGCAGCAAAAATGACCTTTTTCGACACTCTATAAAATTAGCAAGAATAAAAGAGTTTTTTTTAACCCCTTAGGACCCAGCCAGTTTTGGCCTTCCTGACACAGCCTTATTTTTGAAATCTGGCATATGTCACTTTATGTGAGAATAACTTTTTGACACTTTTACCTATCCATGTGATTCAGAGATTTTTTCTAGTGACACATTGTGCTTTAAGTTAGTAAGAAATTTTGATCCATACAATCCTTGTTTGTTTTTGAAAAATATCAAAATTTCATGAAAATTTGGAAAAATTTGTCATTTTGAAGATTTCTGCGTGCAAGACGGATAATTATTCACCACAAAATAGTTTATAACTAGCATCTACCATATGTCCACTATAGCTTGGCATAATTTTAAAATTATTTTTTTTTTACAACATTAGAGGGCTTAGAAACTTAGTAGTAGTTTCTCACATTTTCAAGAAATTTTTTTTTGGGACCAGTCCAGTTCTGATGTGGCTTTGAAGGGCCTGCATGTTAGATACCCCCATAAATGACTCCATCTAAGAAACGAGACCCCTTAAAGTATTTACAACAGTGTTTAGGAGGTTTGTTAATCCTTTAGGTATTTCACAGAAATTAAAGCAAAGTGGAGGTGAAATTTCAATATTTTTGCAGATTTTCAATATTTATCTATTCACTGGAATACGGTAAATGTGACTAGGTAAATGCAACATAATATCAATTCCTCCAGGTCTGCTGTTTTTAGAGATATCCCATATGTGGCCCTAGTGCATTATTTGGCTCAACCATAAGCCCCAGAATAGGAGGAGCACCTACTGGACTCTAGGGTCTAATTTTCAATATAATTTTATTTAGGTGCCATTTTGGGCTTGAGGACACCCTAAGGAGTTTAAACTTAATAAACACCCCTAAAAGACCCCATATTGGAAACTACACCAGTTAAGAAATATATTCAGGGGTGCAGTGAGTATATAGACCCCACAGGTGATTCACACATTTTTCTTAGCATTAGGCTGTGAAAATTTTAGCTTAAAATATTTCATATTTACAAGGAATCCTGGAAAAACTAACCCCAAAATTTTGTTAAGCCATTTCTTCCAAGTTCGGCAATACCCTACATGTGGGTGTAAACTGCTTTTTGGGAGCATGTCAGAGCGTACAAGGGAGTGAGCGCTATTTCGCTTTTGGAACGCAGATTTTGGTGGGGCCATGTCACATTTGCAAAGCCCCCAAAGTAGTTGAACAAGTGAAATCTTCCAGAAGTCGCCCCATTTTGGATTCAAACAGCCCTCAGGGATCTCATCTAGGGTGTACTGATGCATTTGGGTGCACAGGTGTTCATAGTTTTTTTAGCATTGGGCCATGAAAATGGGGGGGAAAAAAGCAGTTCCGCCATTGTTTTTTGGATTTCAATTTTACAATGTTCGCCGTGCAGTGTAAATGACAGGAAAATGTTACAATGGGGGTCGGTACAATTACAGTGATATAGATTTTATATTTTTTTTTCTGTTTTATTACTTTTACACAATAGAAATATGTCTATAAAAAATTGCGTTGTTAAGTTGTCCTATTCTGACATCCATAACTTGTTTATGTTTCTATGTACGGAGCTGATTATGGGCTTGTTTTTTGCGGGATGAGTTGATGTTTTTATCAGGGGGTGCATATGATGCTATGTTCACTTTTTATTAAGGTTTTTGTGAGACGTGTTGAACAAAATACAGCAATCTTGGTAGTGTTTTTTTATTTTTATTTTTTAAAGCGGTCACTGTACAGTATATATGACATGCTAGCTTTACTCAGCAGATCAATACGATTACAGCGATACAGCGAATTTGTATATTTTTTATGTTTTAATGCTTTTATACAATAAAAACACTTTTATTCAACCAGGAAAATAAGTTTTTGCATCGCCATAGTCTAAGAGCCATATCCTTTTAATATTTCTTTTCCTGTTTCGTTTTAGGGACATTTTTTTTTGCGGGATGAGTTGAGGTTTTTATTAGTATCATTTTTGGGGGGACAAGGCTTTTTGATCGTTTTTAAATCCATTTTTTGGAAGGCAGGGTAAAGAAAATACTGCAATCCTAGTATGGTTTTTTATTTTTATTTTTAATAGCGCTCACCGTGCAGTATCCGTGATAAGTTAGCTTTACTCTTTGGATCGATACTATTACGGCGATATCCTGTTTATATAGTTTCTTTTTATGTTGAAGCACTTTAAAAAAAGGAAAGTGTTTTTAGTGTGTAAAACAATATTTATGCATCACTATCCTCTGAGAGCTATACATTTTTTATTTTTCCTTATACAGAGCTGTGTAAGGACTTTTTTTTGTGGGATGAACTGACGTTTTCATTGGTACAACTTTGGCATTCACAGGAGTTTTTGATCGCTTTTTATTCCATTTTATGTGCTGTGGTATGAACAAAAATCTTAATAATGTGATATATATATTTTTTTTTACGCGTTCAGGGTACGGGTTAATAAGCATGCCAGATTTATAGGGCAGGTTGTTACGCACGAGGCAATACCAAATATGGGTACTTTATCTATTTTTTATCTTTTTTGCAGCGATTGACGATTATAAAGGGGAAAAGGGCGGTGTACGTGTTTTTATTTCATTTTGCATGTTTGTGTTTTACTTGTTTTTCACTTTTTTTTACTTTTTCACATTTTTTTTTTACTTTTCCCCATAGGGGATTTGAATGGGAGATCTTCAGATCCCTCATTCAATAGGAATCTGTACATAGCTTGTGGCTATGTACTGGTTCCTATGGTAACTGTCAGTCACGATGCTGGGCCATGCCCACCGGGCACGGCTGGGCATCGTGACGACACAGACAACCCAGAAGGCATTCTATGCCTTCTGTGCTGTCTGTCAGCACACAGCAGCCGCACGATCGTGCGCTGCTGTTGCCGACAGAGACGCAGGAGGAGCGATCTCCTCCTGCGTCTCCCTTAGTAATTGAAACCCGATGGTCGCAATAATTAAAGGGTTAACCGCTCCCCGCCCCTCTCCCCTGGAGTGATCTCGGGTCGGGGCCGAAGCTGCGGGATTTCTGCTGTAATATACTCTGCTTTACAGATCGCGCGATACTCAGGACGTATGCATACGTCCAGGTGCGTTAACCCCAAACGACCTGGACATATGCATACGTCCAAGGTCGTTAAGGGCTTAAACATGATTTTTTGGCATAGGACCTTGATTATAGTTATTTTTTACAGTAGCATGACCCCAAAAGCTGCAAAAATTACCTTTCTGACACTCTTTAAAATTTTGAAGAAGAAATTACTGTTTGAAACAAGATTTTTTGGACTAGGACCATGATTATTACTGGCTCTTACAGCAGCATGACCCCAAAAAGCTGAAAAAATGATCTTTCGGACACTCTTTAAAATTTTGAGGATGAAATAACTGTTTGAAACAAGATTTTTTGGAATAGGAACTTGATTATTGCTGTCTTTTACAGCAGCATGACCCCAAAAGCATTGACACTGCTTAAAATTTTCAAGAAGAAATGAATAATTGGAATAAGGTTTTTTTCAACAAAACCTTTGCTGTGGAGGGTGGAATTCCAGTGTGTTGCCACTTCAACATTGAGATGATTGACGGGGAGGCCAAGATAACACTGCAACGCAGGCAGTTGGGCCGAACCAGGGTGCAAATGCCGGACGTGTGAGCTAAGACCTCGAGCCTTCCTCAGCAGGCAGTCAAGACCCGGGTAGCACTTTAGAAATTTCTGCACGACCAGGTTCATGGCGTGTGTCAGACAAAGAACGTGCGCGAGCCTACCAATCTTAAGGGTAGCAAGGAGATTTCACCCGCTGTCATACATCACATTGCCTGGCGCCAGGTTCTTATCACCCAGCCACTGCTCGGTCTCATTGCCCAGAGCCATCCATAGCTCTTGACCTGTGTGTTGATGGTCTCCAAGACACATTAATTTCAACACGGCCTGGTTTCTCTTGGCATGTGATGCTACCAGTGGAGCTTGGGAATCGTAAAACTGCACCATCCCAGCAGTGTGGAAGAGTGTGCGCCGAGACTGAGACCCACCATCATCACCAGAGACATCCACATTAACCCAACTCACCCAGTAATGCTGTCACAGAGATGTAGCGCCCTTGACGGTGCTTACTAGTCCATGTATCTGTGGTCAGATGGACTTTGCTGCACACAGATGCAGCCAACGTGCTGGAGATTTTTTCTGACATGTGGCTGGCCAGGGCAGGAACACTTTTTCGAGAAAAGAAATGCCTACTTGGCATCTAGTATTGGGGCAGGCAAGGGCCATGACATGGCTGAACCCATGTGTGTCCACAGATGGCAACATTTCCAAGTCCAAGAGCCTGGCAATGCCGACATTCAGGCTTTTGGCTTTAGGATGGTTGGGGTGAAAACATTTCTTCTGCTCCCACACCTGCTACACAGAAGGCTGGCTGCTAGACTGGCCGCTGTACGGCGTGCAGGTCAAACTGGTGGAAGGAGAAGGGGTAAGCTATGTTTCTGGTGGTGGTGGTAATTGGGTGACAATGTGTGACACTGGGGCTGATGCTTGCCTTATGTCACTCTGGGACATGGGCAGCAGAGGAAAGCTTGGTCTTGGAAGTGGTGTAGGAGGAGGAGGAGACAGAGGGGGGGTCACAGTGGTTGGAAGCCCAGGACCTGTGTGGCCTTTTTTCCTCCACTTCAATTCATGCTTTCGATGCATGTGCCTATTCATGTTCGTGGTGGTTAAACACTTTAGATTCTTCCCTCTACAGACGCGTTGATGGCAAATCTGGCATATGACGTCACTCAGTGAATCTGAGGCTTGATCTGAGGCTTGATTAAAAAAGGCCCAGGCTTCATAGGTCCTGAACCTCTTTGACGGTGATAACCTAGTATCGGTGTTGCCGCTGCCACCACTGACCATGACTGGCGAATTAATCTCAGCAGACTTGTGCGACTGCCCTCTCCCTTTCTGATGCCAGTCCCACACTGACACTACCCCATCATCTTCCTCCTCATCCACTGATGAGGCACTCGCAAGTAAATGCTTCTGAAAAGACCACGTTGGATCTACAATGTCATTATCAACATCATCATCATCACAGGTGACTTCTTTGTCCTGACAGTCTACATCCTGAAGCTGCGGGCCAGAAGGCACAGGCACTGCAAGACGTTGCTGACCACTTGGGATTTCTGCCGACTGACCAGCTTCCTTCTCCTCTGACGGCATCAGTCTATATCCTCAAGCTGCAGGCTAGAAGCCACAGGCACTGTGAGGCACAGCTGACTGCTTGATATTTCTGGTAATGGACCAGCTTCCTTCTCTTCCTCAGAGGACATCAGCGATTGGGCGTCAGAGCAGACAAACTCATCCTCTTTGGGCTCTCGATCTTTTGAAATGGCTTCTTTCTCCAACCGCATTGTGTCATCAAAGAGCTCTTCAGGACATGGATTATCCACAGTGGTCTGTACATGGGTTGACATTTGGACTGATGCTGCTGCTGATGATGATGACATTTGTGGCTGTGACTAAGAAGATGAAGAGGTAAAAGTGCTGGATACAGGTTGTGTTAACCACTGAAGAACAGCTTGGCGACGCTCTTCATTACTGAGATTCACAGGTAACCGACCGAGCGATGACAGGCCAGATGGTCCTGCAACTGATGATGTGCTCGCTTGTGTGTTGTCTGGAGCATGGAAGAAGCGCCTTGTCTCGTACCTCGAGCTCCACGTCCTACCCCCCTCCTTGCTTGCCTACCACCTCTCCTTTGCTCCATGTTCAGAAAGATAAATATTAAAAAGGTCTATAAGATTTGTTCACAGTCTCTTATTGAAGAACTGTACTGCAAAGACAGCAAATCACAAATATTATTAAATCCCTATAATTTCCAACTGGCAAATAGGATTAGAAACAGAATTGTTTCTGTCGAATATCTGTGAAATGTGGTCTTATGAAAGAACTGTAACAACGTACCAACAGTGTTCTTGCTTCAGGCCTTTTAATTTAAAACATCCAAGTAGGACTAGAAATATACTTTTTTCTATAGATTATCTAAGAAATGCAGTCTATTCTGACAACTGACAACCAAGGGTAGAAAGAGAATTTTTTTCTATGGAATATCTCTGAAATGTGGACTTTTACCACATCTTACATCCAGGAGTACAAATAGAATGTTTTTCTACGGATTATCTAAGGAATGTGTTCTTTTCTGACAACTGACAACCAGGCAAAGAAATAGAAATTTTTTCTGTGGAATATCTATGAGGTGTGGAGAACAACTCTGACAACCAATCAACAGTGTTCTTCATTCAGTCCTTGTAATTTAGGACTGACAAGTAGGACTAGCAATTGATTTTTTTCTATGGAATAACTAAGTAATGTGGTCTTATACGACTAGTATTGAGGATTAGAAACAGGATTTTTTTCTATGGAATATCTTGGAAATTGGGTCTTATGGAAGAACGGGGTCTTTTACACTGGCTCCCCCCAAAAAAAAAAACTGCTGCAAGCGAATAAAGGGAACGGAATGAAGTTTTCTGCCAAAAAGCTATTTCTGTTAAGGGCTGATTTCCTAAGTGTCCTGTACACTGGCTATCCATATTATATTGCAGCAGAGAAGTTGTGACCAAGGAATGACATTTTCCAGAAAAACACTCTATAAAACAGTGATATCTTATGGGAGATTAGCGTAGCTGTGTCTGATGCAGAAGCTGCCCCACAACTAGAGATGGGCGAATTTCTCAAAAATTTTATTCGGTGACTTCGCCGAATTTTCTGACAAAATTTGTTTCGGTCCGAATTACTTCGGGAATAATCGCGTTAAAAAACAGCTATTTCCAGGCTGCACAGAGCCTGCAGGGAGCTGTAAAACATTGTCCCATGCTTAAATATGCAGAGGGAGTTTGGTTTGGTCTTCATACAATGTTGTGTTTTAGTATGACACGCACATGACTGCCGCCGCTCTTAGAATCGCTTCACTATAAAATTCCCTGGACACTTAAGAGGGCAAAACTGACCAAAAATCTGAAGCGGGAACGTAGGCTGATAAAGTTATGGCAGCGAAAGCTGGAAAAAAACAAGCTCAGGTGGCAACATCAGTGACAGAGTGTGGAGGTGACAGCGGCAGCCACAGCAGCATGAGGTCAGAGAGTGGCACAATGACATTCTGGAGGTGGCAAAACAGAAATAGGCCGCAGAGTGGCACAATGACACAGTGTGGAGGTCATGGCAGCAGCAGCATGATGTCAAAGAGTGGCACAATGACATTCTGGAGGTGGCAAAAACAGGAGTGGCCACAGAGTGGCACAATGAAAGAGAGTGGAGGTGACGGCGGCAGGAGCAGCAGCATGAGGTCAGACAGTGGCACAATGACATTCTGGAGGTGGCAAAAACAGGAGTAGGCCACAGAGTGGCACAATGACACAGTGTGGAGGTCACGGCAGCAGCAGCATGAGGTCAGACAGGGGCACAATGACATTCTTGAGGAGGCAAAAACAGGAGTAGGCCACAGAGTGGCACGATGACACAGTGTGGAGGTCACGGCAGCAGCAGCAGCATGAGGTCAGACAGTGGCACAATGATATTTTGGAGGTGGCAAAAACCAGAGTAGGCCACACAGTGGCACAATGACACAGTGTGGAGGTCACGGCAGAAGCAGCATGAGGTCAGGCAGTGACACAATGACATTCTGGAGGTGGCAAAAACAGGAGTAGGCCACAGAGTGGCACAATGACACAGTGTGGATGTCACGGCAGCAGCAGCATGAGGTCAAACAGTGGCACAATGACATTCTGGAGGTGGCAAAATCAGGAGTAGGCCACAGAGTGGCACAATGACACAGTGTGGAGGTCACGGCAGCAGCAGCATGAGGTCAGAGAGAGGCACAATGACATTCTGGAAGTGGCAAAAAACAGGAATAGGCACAGAGTGGCACAATGAGACAGTGGGGAGGTCACGGAGGCAGCAGCATGAGGTCAGGACGTGGCACAATGACATTCTGGAGGTGGCAAAAAAAGGAGTAGGGCACAGAGTGGCACAATGAAACAGAGTGGAGGGCACGGCAGTAGCAGCATGAGGTCAAACAGTCGCACAATGACATTCCAGAGGAGGCAAAAACAGGAGTAGGCCACAGAGTGGCACAATGTCACAGTGTGGAGGTCACAGCAGCCGCAGCAGCATGAGGTCAGACAGTGTCACAATGACAGTGTGGAGGTGGCAAAAACAGGAGTAGGCCACAGAGTGGCACAATGACACAGTGTGGAGGTCACGGCAGCAGCAGCATGAGGTCACACAGTGGCACAATGATATTTTGGAGGTGGCAAAAACTAGAGTAGGCCACACAGTGGCACAATGACACAGTGTGGAGGTCAAGGCAGAAGCAGCATGAGGTCAGAGAGTGGCACAATGACATTCCGTAAGTGGCAAAACAGGAGTAGGCCACAGAGTGGCAAAATGACACAGTGTGGAGGTCACAGCAGCATGAGGTCAGGCAGTGGCACAATGACATTCTGGAGGTGGCAAAAACAGGAGTAGGCCACAGAGTGGCACAACGACACAGTGTGGAGGTGACCGCAGCAGCAGCAGCATGAGGTCAGAGAGTGGCACAATGACATTCTGGAGGTGGCAAAAACCAGAGTAGGCCACAGAGTGGCATAATGACACAGTGTGGAGGTCACGGCAGCAGCAACAAGAGGTCAAACAGTTACACAATGACATTCTGCAGGTGGCAAAATCAGGAGTAGGCCACAGAGTGGCACAATGACACAGTGTGGAGGTCACGGCAGCAGCAGCAGCAGCATGAGGTCAGAGAGTGGCACAATGACATTCTGGAGGTGGCAAAAACAGGAGTAGGCCACAGAGTGGCACAATGACACAGTGTGGAGGTCACGACAGCAGCAGCATGAGGTCAGGCAGTGGCACAATGACATTCTGGAGGTGGCAAAACAGGAGTAGGCCACAGAGTGGCACAATCACACAGTGTGGTGTCACAGGCAGAGCAGCAGCATGAGGTCAGAGAGTGGCACAATGACATTCCGGAGGAGGCAACACAGGAGTAGGCCACAGAGTGGCACAATGACACAGTGTGGAGGTCACGGCAGCAGCAGCATGAGGTCAGACAGTGGCACAATGACTTTCTGGAGGTGGCAAAACTGGAGTAGGCCACAGAGTGGCACAATGACACAGTGTGGAAGTCACGGCAGCAGCAGCATGAGGTCATGCAGTGGCACAATGACATTCTGGAGGTGGCAAAAACTGGAGTAGAACTGTCACACCGCCGAGTATCTGACTTTACCGCCAACGCTCCGCATGGAGTAACTACTACCGCTGCTGCCTCGCTGAGCCCCTGTGCCGCTACTTTCTTGGACCTGCGAAAGGGTTTTTTGCCCCGTGGCCGCTTGGCTCCTGACCTCACACTGCTGCTGTCCTGCTGACTCATGTCCACACAACCCACTTGCTGGCTGCGCCGTTGCCTGAGGTGCAAGCTGACGCCCTTTTCTCCTGACGATGATGAAGCCCATGCCTCACCCGGCTCCCAAGTGCGGTTGGCTACATCATCATCTATTTGTGTTTCATCGTTACTGCTGTCCTCATCACCGGTCTTGGTATGCAGAGGCTGACCCCTCACAACCATGCCACTCTCCACATCTATACTTTGCCGCCTACTGCAAGAAGCAGGGGATATTGGCCCCATTTCTTCGCTGCCAAGTAGCTGCTGACTGCCCTCCTCAAATTGTTCATCCTCGCTATATAGGGGAGCTGAGCCCAGACCACATAGTAGATCTCTGGCTTAGGGAACCAGAAGGGACAGAGTCGGGTTGAGGACAGGTGAGGGGCCATGCCAACTAAGGGTTGTGTCTGACGTCCCCACCGACTCTTGGCTGGGGTTGTCAGATGTCATCTGGGAGGAAGTGGATGACCTAGTCAACCAATCAAGAACCCTTGGGTTGCTGGTCAGCACACGACCGCTAGATGACAGCGGCAGTTGTGGCCTCACCGAGTGACCCCTGCTGCGACGTCCCCTTGCTGTGCTGCGACCTGGGCCTGCTCCAGGAATGTTTGTGCCACTGCCACTCGCAGGTGAAGAGCCTGCCACCTCTCTGTCTGACATACTGTTTGTTCTAAAATGTACAGACACTGTTTGATGAAGATATCTGTATATGATAAATACACACCCTGTATTTGACTCCAAATGAACCCAGTAACAAGCTTGGGTAACTCTTGTGTAAGAAATATAGAATTTCGAACAATGAAATACTTATCCGGCGAGCCCCAGGTAGGAATGTTGTAAGAAATTCCCTGTATCATATACATATATATATTTATATAAATATCACAAATAAATATGTATCTATACAAACATATACTGTATATATACAATCACCCTGTTACTGGGTTAGATTCGAAAGGTTAGGTGCAATAAATAAAATACACAAATGTAAATGTTTAAAAAAAGTATATTGTATAGCATGTGAGATTGACTTTATGGTTATTATAAATGATATGGAGATATACAGGAACAACCAATGTTACATAAACACTACACAACAAATTACCAATGACAGTTACAAATCATATAACAAAATACAATGTTATATTACCATCCAGGGCCTTCACACACCAAGTTCATGTGCAATGCAGGGCCATGTGCCTTCTAAAGAGTCCCACCAAAATGTGGGCCCCTCCTCCAAGCAACAGCTTACCCAAGTGTGCTGGTTTCTCTCCAGGGCCAAAGAGCCAAAGAGCTGCATGCTCCTGTCTTTTATACCCAAGACCAAGACAATACCTGCCCCCATTACCCATAGGCCTCAGGACATTTAGTGTTGCATCCCCCCATTCATCTGGCATCCTGGTAGAGGCAAATACCTATTGTATTACCTTAATTAACACATGAATGACATCAGGTACATTCCAAGACCAGTTTACTGACCAACTATCCATGTGTTGACTCTTGCAAGAGCCTCCATCTTAGATTGTACAATTGAAATACCTTTATATACATTATACCAAAATATACCTCGTAAGTATTTCAATGTTCAAAATTCTGTATTTCTTACACTTGGATATAAATTGCGCTCCACAAATGGCCAGGAAAAATTTACTTGTATGTGTCGTTTAAAAACACTGTGTATTTTACTGGAAGTAAAAGCACAAACAGGCTTAATTAACCTTCGGATATGAATTATGCTACAGGCAAAATTGCTTCTTTGGCGGTGAAAAAGAAGGTTTCTTTTAGTGACCACAACAGCAGAACAATGCTTAATTAACCCCTGGATGTAAATTGCGCAAAAGAATTGAGCAACCAAAAACTACCAGCTTTGTAGCGTGTTACAATGGCGTGTATTTTACGGTACACAGCAAGAGAAAAACTTGTAATTAACCTTCGGTTATGAATTATGCTACAGGAAAAATTTATTTTTTTGGCTTTGAAAAAGACGGTTTCTTTTAGTCACCACAACAGCAGAACAACGCTTAATTCACCCCTGGATGTAAATTGCGCATAAGAATTGAGCAACCAAAAATGAAGTGGTATTTGGATTATAAAAACGCTATTTCTTTAAATGAATACAACAGGAACAGGCTTAGATAACCCTTGGATATTCAATGTGCTGTGAGCAGATAGCATTAAAATGTATATGCAGCTGCATTGGACGCACACTGGACTTCAGTTCCAATACCCCACAAAATCAGAATTAGAACGTTAAGAGAAGCAGTCTCTGAGACAAGCTGTGACACCCCCCAAAAATCACTGTATAAAAATGAGTTCTTTAGTAAGAGATATCATTAGCAGCCGTGGCAGCACCTTCCCTAATCAGTACAGTGAGAGCAGTATGAGCTCCCAGTGTCGCGCTCTGACTTATATAGTGTGGTGACGTCACAGAATACCGCCGGTCTCTGATTGGCTTCATCTCTGCACATGTCATGCAGGCTATGCCCTTTTTCCTCCCAGAGTTCTTTGCCCCATGTAACGCCATGTGCTCGCAGCCATTTCATCAATCAAAAGCACACTTCGTTCATGTGAAGTACCCCAAACTTCGACTTCGTTCAGAACCGAAGTTTTTCCTGAAATTCTAAACGAATTACCACTTCGTTATAATCAATTCGCCCATCTCTACCCACAACCAAGTGCCCCCCCCCCTCCACAGAAATTGCTGCCAGGAAGTTTAGGGCTATGCAGAAATAAAATGTGATGCTATCTCACAGTGATTTGATATGAGAGATTAACGTAGTTGTGTATGATGTAGAAGCTGCCCCATGAACCAAGCGCCCCCCCACACCCTCAGTAACTGAACCGAGGAAGTTTAGGTCAAGGCAGCTGTATCCAAATCTCTGACTAATACTGTCTACAATTGCCTAATCTTGCAGTACCATAACCTAAATCTATCTAGCAGCCTTTCCATGGTGAAAATGTTGGGAAATAGTGTCTGCCAGCTTTTAAAAAAGCTAAGCAGAGAGACAGCGATCCGTTTTGTTCACAGTCTGGAAGCTAATGGCGGCGAGCAGGAGGCGCCATGACATAGATAAAACAGGGTCATATGATTTTAGCAGCCAATGACATCCCTACACCCCTCACTGATGACGTTCTTGACCCATCTCTGTGCTCTGCGCTGATTGGCTTGCAGTCAAAAGTAAAGGAAGCTGTGAAAATGGCGTGATCTGAATCCATGATCACGATTGTTGATAAGATTTTAAGGGAAAATATAAATTCAAATCGAGATTGCGGAAAACGTGAAAATCGGCACCATTTCAACTTTTCTCGATTAAATCGCTCATCACTAGTAGTGGCCGAAAAACTGTTTTATGAAGGCATTTATAATTTGGTTTTCAGGTCCCTCTTTGTCCACTGCTGTGTAGACCTAGCCTAAGGGTGAACCCTTATCTACTAGACCTCTTCACATCTATACAGCATGCACGTGTTACATTTGACTGGCATAGTATCAAATGTTAACCAGAAATGTTAACTACATATGAAAGTGTAAGAGCTAAGGGTTATAAAATTCTTCATTAATGCAGATCAAAAGAAAGGAAAAAAGCTTTTGCCATTGATATAATAGAGAAAATCTTGGAATAGCTGAATAACAGACAGGGAAAACCAGACTGATTGCTCATCAAGCTATCCTGTTGCAGAAGGTGATTGCAAATCAGAATCAAATATCACAAAGTGGAAAAATTAAAGAGCCCGTGAAGGACTTTCTGACAAATGCTTACAGTGTGGAGAAGAACAGGCTCATTTAACATCTACCTCAGACTCCAAAGCTGAAATATCAATTCAAGTGAGACAAAATGATGGCTGTCCAAAAGTTTGTCAGAGGAATAGTGAAATGACAGTCTTTCATGAAAGCTAAGACTATTGTTAAATTGCAAACATTTTTATTACTGGTATACTGCACATGCTGTAATCATCACTACTTAATGTGCTGCTGCCCTTCACGGCCAGGTTAGTGCTAAGTTTAGTAAAAGTTGGCAGAGGTTATTTGAGTGGAAGTAGCATTCAGATGGGTAATGTTCAAAAGAACTGTTAAGCATAAAAAATGGAGCAAAAAACAAACCTATCTGCATAATAACTAATATATCATAGGAAACCAATGCAATTATAATCTGGTATACTCTGTATGTTTGCCATAGTATATAGCAGTTATACACTGCTCCAAAAAATAAATTGAACATTTAAACAGCACAGTGTAATTCCAAGTCAATCACACTTCTGTGACATCAACCTGTTCAGTTATGAATCAACACTAATTGTAATTCAATTTTTCCTGCTGTTGTGCAAATGGAACAGACAACAGGTAGAAATGATAGGCAATTAGCAAAACAATCCCTATAAAGGAGTAATTCTGCAGGTGGTGACCACTGACCATTTCTCTGTTCTCATCCTTTTTAGTTACATGTATTTTAGTCACTTTTGCATTTTGTCATTGCTCTCAACAGTGGAGGTAGAATAAGGCGGTGTCTACAACCCACAGATGTTAATCAGGTAGTGCAGCTTATCCAGGATAGCACATCAATGCGAGCTGTGACAAGGTTAGCAGATACCAGGAGAGAGGCCAGTACACCAGGAGACATGGAGGGGGCCATAGGAGGCTAACAACCCAGCAACAGGACCGCTACCTCCTCCTTTGTGGAAGGACAAACAGGAGGAGCAGTGCAAGATCTCTGCAAAATGACCTCCAGCATGAACTAATGAGGGTGATGTGAGGGCTCAATTTCCACAAGTCAATTTTGTCAATTTTGTGTTTGCAGCCCAACACTGTGCAGAGCAATTGGCATTTGTCATAAAACACCAATGAGAACAGGTTCATACTGAGCAAATGTGACGTGCCAGAGTCTGAAGACACCGGAGAGAACATTCTTCTGCCTGCAACATCCTCCAGCAGGGGCGTCGCTAGGCAGAGTCATTCGGGGCACGCTGTACATACACCTCAGCGGGGGTGTGACGCATCGCTTTCATCACCCCCCTGCGACGCTGGGATCCTCTAAGCCGGCAGCTCTGCCAGCTGAGGAGGTCACGGGCCCCGCGAGACAGCGTAAGCAGCGTGATGACATCACGCTGCTTACACCGTTCTCAAGCTGCAGGACCTGGATGCGCGGACCGTGCCTCATTAGGTAAGTAGATTTTTTTTTTTTTTTATTAGCTATGGGGGCATATCACTGGCTGGGGGTCATATCACTGGCTGGGGGCATATCACTGGCTGGGGGCATATCACTGGCTGGGGGGGCATATCACTGGCTGGGGGGCATATCACTGGCTGGGGGGGCATATCACTGGCTGGGGGGGCATATCACTGGCTGGGGGGCATATGACAGGCTGGGGGCATATAACTGGATAGGGGGCATATCACTGGCTGGGGGGCATATCACTGGCTGGGGGGCATATTACTGGCTGGGGGGCATATCACTGGCTGGGGGGCATATTACTGGCTATGGGGGGCATATCACTGGCTGGGGGCATATCACTGGCTGGGGGGGCATATCACTGGCTGGGGGGCATATCACTGGCTGGGGGGGCATATCACTGGCTGGGGGGGCATATCACTGGCTGGGGGGCATATCACTGGCTGGGGGGGCATATTACTGGCTATGGGGGGCATATCACTGGCTGGGGGGCATATCACTGGCTAGGGGGCATATCAATGGCTGGGGGGCATATCACTGGCTGGGGGGCATATCACTGGCTGGGGGGCATATCACTGGCTGGGGGGCATATCACTGGATTGGGGGCATATCAATGGCTGGGGGCATATTACTGGCTATGGGGGGCATATCACTGGCTGGAGGGTATATCAATGGCTGGGGGGCATATCACTGGCTGGGGGGCATATTAATGGCGCTCGGGGGCATATCACTGGTTGGGGGGCATATTACTAGCTATGGAGGGCATATAAATGGCTGGGGGCATATGAATGGCTGGGGGGCATATCACTGGCTGGGGGGCATACTACTGGCTTTCGGGGGCATATTACTGGCTATGGGGGGCATATTACTGGCTATATGGGGGCATATAACTGGCTATGGGAGGAATATTACTGGCTATGGGGGGCATATGACTGGCTATGGGGGGCAAATTTCTGGCTAAGGGGAGTCTATTACAGGCTAAAGGGGACAGATTACTGGCTAAAGGGGGCATACTTTTGGCTACGGGGGCATATATATGGCTAAAGGGGACATATTATTGGCTAAGGGGAGCATATTACTGGCTAAAGAGGGCATATTACTGGCTAAAGGGGACAGTAAAGTGGCTACCGGGGGCATATTACTGCCTAAAGGGGGCAGTAACCTAGCTACAGAGGGCAGTAACCTGGCTAGAGGGGCTAATGACTTAGCTAAAGGGGGCTACTACATGGCTACAGGGGGCAAATATTTACCTACATGAGGGTAGTTATTACCATTTGGGGCACTATAGATGGTAAGTTTGTATACAGATAGGAATTTGCAGAGAAATGCTGATAAAATGTCTAAGATGTGTGTTTTGTACATTTTTCAGTGAAGAGTTGTGGACAGTAGAAGACGTCATGGCGTCTGGGCCTGATGGAGAAGAAGAGAAAGAGAACAACTCTTCAGAGGCGTCTCCTGTAAGTCACCAAATGTAACTGCAGTGTAATCACTGATATTTCTGCTGAGCCTACATACAACTAGTATCTACCACTATATGGTCACTGTATGGCAGTGGTACATGTACAACTGATGTCACATGTGGGGGTCGCATTTGGTCAGGGTCTGGCAGAATTATTTGAACCTTAAGTAGTAATAGTTTGGGGTCTTGGTTTTGTAGGAGTTTTTTTTACTAACAATGAGTCGTCTGGTCTACTTGCTCCATGTGTAGGTGTATTTTTTGGTGACTGTCACTGTCATACATAGGTGAGAGGTTTTGAAAATGCTAATTTGTCAGGCCTGATTTTCATTGTACAGTGACTGCTGAGGAGATGGACGGATCTATGTGGAATACGCAGAAAATTAGTGACAGGAACAGAAGGTATTTCTCCGTAAAAATACATTCGCAGTTCACAATGAGGCGCGAAAAATGACGTGTGAACCCAGCCCTACTCAGAAAAACTTAAGGGCATGAGCCCCGGATGTTTTGGGACTCTAGCAATGCCCCTGTCCTCCAGTATGACCAGTTTGGCTTTGGGTCAGTAATGGTGTGGTGAGGCATTATGTTTGGAGGGCTGTACTGCCCGCTATTTGCTAGCCAGAGGTACCCTGACTGACAGCAGGTACCAGGATGAGATCTCAGACCTATTGCGAGACCATATGCAGGTGCAGTGGGCCTTTAGTTCTTTCTGATGCAAGACAAGGCTAGGCTTTATGTGGCTGAAGTGTGTCAGCAGTTCCAGCGTAATGAAGGAATTGATGCTATGGAAAGGTATACCCATTTCCCAGATCTGAATCCAATCGAGTACATCTGGGAAATCATGTCTCATTCAAGCCACCACAGACTGTCCAGGATTTGACTGATGCTTTAATCCGGATCTGGGAGGAGACTCCACAGGAAAACATCCGCTGCCTCATCAGGAGCATGTCCAGGCATTTTAGGGAGATCATATAGGAACATAAAGGCCACACACACTATTGAGCCTCATTTCCCTACCCTACCTTGCCTTGGGTCCACCTACCATTACCTACCTGTGGTCAGCTTACCTAACTGGGACCTGTCTTCCTAATTAACTTGGGCCTACTTATCTTCCTCGGGCCTATCTACCTACCAAACTGAGGCCAGACTACTTACCTACCTACTCATGGCCTATCTACCTAGCTAACTGGGATCTATGTATCTAACAACTTGGGGACTACCTACCTAACTAGGGCCTACCAACTTAGGGCCTACCTACTTACCTACCTGGGGCCTACCAAACTTACCTAACGTCTATCAACTTATCTAATGGGGATCTACCTACCTATCCAGGGCCTTGCCTACCTACCTACATAGGGGCCCGGTCTACCTACTTACCTAAAACCTCTACCTCAGGGGCGTTGCTAGGGTTCCAAAACATCCGGGGCTCGGGCCCTTAAGTTTTTCTGAGTAGAGCTGGGTGCACACGCCATTTTTCAAGCCACATTGTGAGCTGCGGATGTGTTATTACAGAGAAAAACCTTCTGTTCCTGTCACAAATTTTCAGCATATTCCACATACGTCCATCTCCTCAGCAGTCACTGTACAACGGAAATCAGCCCTGACAAATTTGCATTTTCAAAACCTCTCACCTACATATGACAGTGTCATACCTTACAAATAAGTCACCAAATAATATACTGATACATGGAGCAAATATACCAGACGAATTGTTACCAAAAAAACATACAAAACCAAGACCCCAAACTATTACTACTTAAGGATCAAATAAAACTGCCAGACTATGACTGAATGCGACCACCATATGTACACCACCAACTGTACACAGACTCTGAAGACATATATTACCGCCATACAGTGACCATATAGTGGTAGATACTAGCTGTACGTAGGCTCAGCAGAAATATTAGTGATTACACTTTGGTGACTTAAAGGAGACGCCTCTGAAGAGTTGTTCTCTTTCTCTTCTTCTTTTCCATCTGTCCCAGACACCATAATGATGTATCCCGGCCATGACTCTTCACTGAAAAATTTACAAAACAAACATCTTAGACTCCTCACTGTATCAGCACTTCTCTAAAAATTCCTATCTCTGTACAAACACCCCATCTATAGTGCCCCAAATGGTAATAATTACCTCCTTGATTCCCAAACGGCTATGGGGCTCCCACTTGTGCACAAAGTTTTAGTCTTGTTTTGTAAACCAATAAAGGAAGTAGTGAAATTCCCTGAGACAATATTATAGGTAACTCCCCCAAACTAGGTAGGCAGTCCTCAGGTAGGTAAAGTTATAGGTCCCCCAATATGTAGGTATTCCGGTCCCCTATTAAGTAGAAAGGTAGTTATATAGGCCTCAGAATATAAATATAAGTAGAAATATAGATCCATATTATGCAGTTATATAGGCCCCTGTAGCTAGTTATAGGCCCCCTCTAGGTAAATATTTGCCCACTGTAGCCAGGTTATTAGCCCCCTGTAGCCTGTAATATGCCCCCTGTAGCCAGGTTACTGCCCCCTTAGCCAGTAATATACCCCATTTCGCCAGGTAATATACCTCCCATAGCCAGGTAATATGCCCCCTTTAGCCAGGTAATATGCCCCCATAGCCCCTTTAGCCAGTAATATGCCCCCTTTAGCCAGCAATATGCCCCCTTTAGCCAGTAATATGCCCCCTTAGCCTGGTAATATGCCCCCATAGCCAGAAATATGCTCCCTTTAGCCAGCAATATGCCCCTTTTAGCCAGCAATATGCCCCCTTTAGCCAGTAATATGCCCCCATAGCCAGGTAATATGCCCCCATAGCTAGGTAGTATGCCCATATAGCCAGGTTATATGCCACCATAGTCAGGTAATATGCCCACCTAGCCAGTTAATATGCCCCCATAGCCCCATTAGACGGTAATATGCCCCCTTTAGCCAGCGATATGCCCCCTTTAGCCAGTAATATGCCCCCTTAGCCAGGTAATATGCCCCCATAGCCAGAAATATGCCCCCTTTAGCCAGCAATATGGCCCTTTTAGCCAGCAATATGCCCCCTTTAGCCAGTAATATGCCCCCTTAGCCAGGTAATATGCCCCCATAGCCAGGTAATATGCCCCCATAGCCAGGTTATATGCCCCCATAGCCAGTTAATATGCCCCCATAGCCAGGTAATATGCCCCATAGCCAGTAATATGCCCCCAAATCCAGTAATATGCTCCCATAGACAGGTAATATGCCCCCATAGCCAGGTAATATGCCCCCATAGCCAGGTAATATGCCCACATAGTCAGTAATATGCCCCCTTTAGCCAGTAATATGCCCCCTTTAGCCAGTTAATATGCCCCCATAGCCAGGTAATAAGCCCCCATAGGCAGTGATATGCCCCCATAGCCAGGTAATATGCCCCCATAGCCAGTGATATGCCCCCATAGACAGGTAATATGCCCCCATAGCCAGTGATTTGCCCCAATAGCCAATAATATGCCCCCATAGACAGGTGATATGCCCCCGTAGCCAGTGATATGCCCCCATAGAAAGGTAATATGCCCCCATAGACATGTAATATGCCCCAATAGACAGGTAATATGCCCCCATAGCCAGTGATATGCCCCCATAGACAGGTAATATGCCTCCATAGCCAGTGATATGCCCCCATAAACAGGTAATATGCCCCCATAGACAGGTAATATACCCCCATAGCCAGAAATATTCCCCCATAGCCAGTGATATGCCCCCATAGCCAGTAATATGCCCCCATAGCCAGTAATATGCTCCCATAGACAGGTGATATGCCCCCATAGCCAGTGATATGCCCCCATAGACAGGTAATATGCCTCCATAGCCAGTGATATGCCCCCATAGACAGGTAATATGCACCCATAGACAGGTAATATGCCCGCATAGCCAGAAATATTCCCCCATAGCCAGTGATATGCCCCCATAGCCAGTAATATGCCCCCACAGCCAGTGATATGCCCCCATGAACAGGTAATATGCCCCAATAGACAGGTAATATTTCCCCATAGACAGGTAATATGCCCCCATAGCCAGTAATATGCCCCCATAGCCAGGTAATATGACCCTATAGCCAGTGATATGCCCCCATAGACAGATAATATGCCCCCATAGCCAGTGATATGCCCCCATAGACAGGTAATATGCCACCTTAGCCAGTGATATGCCCCCATAGACAGTAATATGCCCCCATAGCCAGTGATATGCCCCCATAGACAGTAATATGCCCCCATAGCCAGTGATATGCCCCCATAGGCAGTAATATTCCCGCATAAACAGGTAATATGCCCGCATAGACAGGTAATATGCCCCCATAGCCAGTGATATGCCCCCATAGACAGGTAATATGCCCCCATAGACAGTAATATGCTCCCTTTAGCCCCCTTTTCTAATAAAAATCTAATTAAAAACAGCTACTTACCTCAGCAAGGTCCACGTATCCAGGTCCGGGAGCTGGTGAACGGTGTAAGCGGCGTGACGGCAGAGCTGCTGTCTTAGGAGATCCCAGCGTCACAGGGGGCGTGAGGAAAGCGATGCGTCACTCCCCCTGCGACACCGACATGTATGTACAGCACTCAGGAAGCGCTGATACATATGGGGGAGAAGACAGGACGGGAACAATCTGTCCTGCCTCCTCCCCGACTTTCACAGCGGACGCGCAGTCAGAGAGATCGGCGGGCGGAGCTCTGCAGGCCCACGGCAGCGGCCTGGAGCCGCAGGCATTCAGGGCACAGGCAGATTTATTTGGGGCTCGTGCCCCGAATAAATCTGCCTAGCGACGCCCCTGAGAACCTGTGTTCGAGCTTGTTTTTTTGCGGGATGACTTGACGTTTTTATTGTTATTTTGGTATTTATTTGCGTTTTGATCGCTTTTACGTCCATTTTTTGAAAGCCAGGGTGAAGAAAATACTGCAATCCTAGTAGTGTTTATTTTATGTTTAACAGGGTTCACCAGGCAGCATACATGACAAGCTAATTTTACTCTGTGGGTCGATGCAATTATGGCGATACCCAATTTATATAGGTTTTATGTGCTGAGGTGGTCTTAAAAGAAAAAAAAAAAAAAAAAAAAAAAAAAAATATATATATATATTATATATATATATTATATATATATATATATATATATATATATATATATATATATACATACATACATATGCATCACTATCTTCTGATAGCCATAACTTTTTGATTGCTTTTTAATCCATTTTATGTGCTGCTGGATGAACAAAAAGGTTAATTAATGTGACAGATTTATAACGTAGGTCTTTATGCATACAGTAAAATCAAATATGCATACTTTATTTATTTTTGATCTTTTTTTGCTTTTTTTTACTTTTTCACATTTTTTTTAACTTTTCTCCATAGGGGAATTATATCAGGGATATTCAGATCACTGATACAATAGAGATCAGCACATAGCAGAACTGCTGTGTACTGGTCTCTATGGCAACTTTCAATCACCAGGGCACAGCCAAGCATGCTGGCATCACAGACAGCCAGAAGCTTTAGTAAAGCTTCCGTGCTGTCAGGTATGGAGACAGCGACATCGATCGCACTGCTGCTGCACTGACAGAAGGCAGAAGGAGCTCCCTCCTTCTGTTTTTCCATTAGCTTCGGCGATTGCGCTATATCGCCACAGCTAAGGGGTTAATCACCGGCGGCTAGAGTACACCTTTGCCGCGGGTGATGCTGCATGGGGCCAGCTGTAATATGCACCTGGTCCCATGCTGCGATCTTGCAAGCTCCGCTTGTGAGCTTGCAAGATCTCCATGACGTTCCCATACATCGCATGGCGGGAACGGCTTCCCGACCATGACGTATGGGTACATCAAATGTCGGTAAGGGTTTAATGCAGTCTTTCCCATATACTTCTCTCATGGGTTCCATATTTTAAATTGTTCCCTTCCACTGTGGTATTTGCAACATAATAAAGTCAGGTTTTCCCCTCTTTCCACTTCCTTTACTTTTGATAATACAGTAAGCGTTGTCAAAAATCCCACATCTGTGGTATTCAAATTGGAGGTAGGGGACATCGATTGGCAGTATATGTGGATGATCTTTTAGTAGTGATCTACAGTATATCCAGAAACAGCCCTCTTTAGGATTCAGGAATTATGGTATTTCCTTTCATCTTTCAAAATTAATACAGGCAGTCCATGGGTTACAAATGAGATGCAGACTGTAGTTTTGTTCTTAGATTTAATTTATATTTAAGATGGAACAGGAAAATTTATTATATGGAACTCCAGCAATTATTTTTTCATTTTGGATAATGCAATAATTAACATCTCTTTTACATTGGTTTTGCTGCCTATTTCTCTGTTTAGAAGATTTAACTTCACTTTCTGTCTCATGTGCTAGCACTTGTAGTTCCACAGCTACTGTCTTCTGTGGAACTTGAATCTACGGTGCCAGAATGCCAAAGCAGCACATTTAAAACACATGTACTAATCAGCACCAATATAATTAGTACATGTGAGGTGTGGCACAATGACACTTGTAGTTCCACACAGTGTCGGACTGGGGTGCCTGTATGGTATCCCGCCCGTTCTTGCTTCAACTTATACAGAATGGTGAGATGACATCACTAACCTGTATTTAAGATGGGACGCTGGAGCTTCTGAGTATCCCTCACGTAATTGCAGGAGAAAAACGGGTGGTAAACATAAAGGGCCACATGTATGAAAACTGTCTAGATCTAAAACTCTCTTTGTTGCCCGTAGCAACCGATCAGAGAGCCTCTTTCATTTCATATAGTGCTCTGGAAAAATGAGAGGGGCACGCTGATTGGTTGTTATGGGCCTAGACGGTTTTCATACATGTGGTCCAAATGTCTAAAGATATATGTCCCCTCCCCAAATGGTATATTTCATATAAATAAAAATATATAAAGCTATAACACAAAATACTAAGTATAAAACCACTAAAAAATGCTCATATAGTTTCCAAATAACAATACTACTCAAACCAGAATCCGTAGCCGATTACCAAAAATTTCACTAAGACCACATACCACAACACCATAACCACATATCACCACCACATAGTAACTGAATAATACCACAAAACCATGACCGCATATCATATAGTGACTGTATAATACCTCCAGACCATGATCACTTATCACCACCACATA
The DNA here is from genome assembly GCA_025379985.1 of Phyllomedusa bahiana. Lineage (NCBI taxonomy): Eukaryota > Metazoa > Chordata > Amphibia > Anura > Hylidae > Phyllomedusa > Phyllomedusa bahiana. The sequence continues at coordinate 26,786 of JAODAL010020374.1, read as the reverse complement.
GTTACTGAATAATGCCATCAAACCATGACCATATGTCACCACCACAAAGTGGCAGAATAATACCTCTAAATCATGACAGCATATCACCACCACATAGTACCTGAATCACCACCACATATCACTACCACATCCTGTCACATATCACCACCATAGTGACTGAATAGTACCACCGGTCTGAAGACGGAGGTTTACAGCACCATGGTGTGCATGCGGAAGAAATCTAAAAAAATAGCTGCTGTGCTGCGCTGGCCAGAAGACACATGATGTTATTTTGGGGCATAATTAGTGTGTGGTGCCAGGACTCTAAGGCATATCCCATAAGTTTCTGTTTGTAACTAGGAGACAGATGTAAGTTGGAAAGTTGTTAGTCGGGAACTGCCTGTACTTGTGATTCTAAAGCCCTAAGTTTTACCCCTTCTCATTGGTGACAGTACAGTTTTTGAAGTACCAGTATTCCCTTATTTAATAATGCAAATATTTTGGGCCTTGTGTATGAAAACTGTCTAGGTGTAAGACTGTCTTTGTTGTCCATAGCAACCAATCAGAGCTCCCCTTTAATGTTTTCATAAATTGAAAGGAGAGCTCTGATTGGTTGCTATGGCAACAAAGGAAATCTTAGACCTAGACAGTTTTTGTACATCTCCCACTTGTCTGACACTTTTAAAGGCTATTTGTCGCTCAAAACACTGCTTGGTTAATATTCTAAATTTTATACATTGGGTGATCTTATTCACCTGGCCACCCGCATTGACATACGCTATACCAAGAGGCAGGAAGAACTTCGGCAAGAATGCGAACCAGTCCAGTCGCGCCGTCTACCCTGTCTGGCTCCAGTGTTTCAAAGGCTTCTACTGACTCACTCTCTGCCTCCTACCAAAGAACCGATGCAAGTGAACAAAGCCCACTTGACTCAGCATGGTTGGTTCCGTCATGGTGAGGAGAATTTATACCTCTATGGTGCCAGTCTTAAGCATTTTTGCAGGTGTTACCCACTCCATCCACAATGTCTGGGAAACGCATGCACCTAGGCTACGTGGGAGAGGCATCCCAAAGTATGAATAATCCCTCTCCACGTCTGATCATGCCGGTACAGATCCAGTCCGGGTCTGGAATCCAGTTCCAAGTTGCTGCATTTCTGGACTCTGGATCAGCCGGGAATTTCATGGACGTGTCCCTGGTGGCTAAGTATCGCCTCCCAGTGGTCCACCTTGAGAAACCCTTGGTCATCTTCTCCGTGAGCGGTGAACTTCTAAGCGACTCTATTCTGTATTGCACTGAACCAGTGTCTCTTCATGTGAAGCTGCTTCACACAGAGAATATCGCCTTCTGTGTGTTGCCTTATTCTTTCCTCAGCTATTCTCCCGGGGCTTCCGTGGCTGCAGCGCCATGCCCCTACACTTAACTGGAAGACAGGCAAACTCACGCGTTGGGGGTCAAGACTGCCAGTCTCGCTGTTTGGTGGCACCTCGCCCGGTGTGTCCCACTTCTCAGCTAACACCGTCCAAGCCTTTTTCAGGTCTTCCTGCTCCATACCAAGTCTTTGCGGATGTTTTCTCTGAGAAGCAAGCTGAGACTCTCCCTCTCATCGCCCTTATGACTGCCCTATAGATCTGCTGCCCGGTTCATCTCCTCCCCAAGGCAGGGTCTTTCTGTTGTCACTACGAGAGACTCAGGCAATGTCGGCCTACATCCAATAGAACCTCTTGAAGGGGTTAATTCATAAGTCATCCTCTCCAGTTGGTGCCGGGTTCGTTTTACGTGGAGAAAAAAGACTGTTCCCTACGTCCTTGTATCAATTACCGCGGTTTCAATAAGATAACTGTTAAGAACTGTTACCCCTTGCTGTTGATTACTGTACTCTTTACATAGCTCCGTAGAATCAAGATTTTTCCTAAACTGGACCTACGGGGAGCTTACAACCTAATTTGGATTTGTGAGGGAGACGAGTGGAAGACGGTCTTCAACACTCGCGATGGGCAATTTGAGTACCTGATTATGCCCTTCGGACTCTGTAACGCACCAGCGGTCTTCCAGGAATTCGTCAACAACATATTCAGTTACCTATATCCTGGTATTCTCACCCAATCCAGAGTTAGAGATGGGCGAATTTCTCAAAAATTCGATTCGATGACTTTGCCGAATTTTCCGACAAAATTTGTTTCGGTCTGCAGATGGACCCCACTCGGACAAGAGTCTGCAGATGGACCCCACTAAATTGTCCAATTTCCTGCAGTTCCCATGGACCGTCGGTCTTTGGTCCATAAAGCGGTTTCTGGGTTTCGCCAACTACAGTTCGTGCCACACTCTCATTGGTGGTGTCCCCAATGGTGGCACTGACCAAGAAGAATGGCAACCCGAAGCTATGGCCACCTGCGGCTGAAGAAGCCTTCTCCAGGCTGAAATTGGCATTTGCATCTGCACCCGTGCTTTCCTGGCCAGATACAGAGAAGCCATTTTTCCTAGAAGTCGATGCCTCTTCAGTTGGGATCAAGGCGGTACTTACTCAAAAAGGCTTCTTTTTCTAAAACTTTTTCCTCCACAGAGAAGAATAACACCATCAGGGACCGGGAATTACTGGCCATCAAACTGGCTTTGGAGGAATTGCACTATCTCCTTGAGGGGGCTCGTCACCTGGTCAATATCTACACCAATCATAAAAAGGGGAAGAAACAAATCCTCAGCACATCATTCCCCCTGAATGGCTGATCTCTGCTGCTCCCCTGGACCTCCGGCGTGTTCCTCCGGGCAAGACATATGTGCGCCCTACACTGCAGAAGAAGATACTAATATAAGGACATTGCTCTCGAGTTGCTGGACATCCTGAGGCAAAAAAAAATCTTGTTCTCTGATATCTCATTTTTATTGGTGGCCTGATCTTGTCTAGAACGTTCAAGAATTTGTTGAATCTTGTACTTCTTGTGCCAATAAAAAGTCGCCTCACCTCAACCCAGCAGGTCTGCTATGGTCTTTACCCATCCCCAATAGTCCATGAACCCACGTGGCTATGGACACTGACCTTCCTCCCTCCTCCAGCAATACCATTACCTTGATGGTTGCAGACCGGTTCTCTAAGATGTCACAATTTATCCCTCTGCCGGGTCTTCCCTCTGCTCCTCACCTTGCCAGTCTCTTCTTCCAACACATTTTCTGTCTGCATGGACTTTCTTAGCATATTGTCAAGGACCGGGGGGTCCAATTCGTTTCGAGATTCTGGTGCTCCCTCTGCTCCCAGCTACAAGTGAAGTAGGATTTTTCTTCAGCCTACGATCCACAGACAAATGGGTAAGTGGAGAGGGTCAATCAGGTCCTAGGCAACTATTTGCGCCACTTTGTTTCAGCTCAAGATGACTGTGCCAACCTCTTACCATGGGCAGAATTCTCTTACAATTCTTTGGATTCAGAGTCTACCAGCAATTTTCCCTTTAACATTGTCTTTGGACAGCATCCCCACCCACCACTCCCACTCTCGGTGTCTTCTCAGGCTCCTGCAGTGAAGGACCTGGTCCGGGACTTAACAGCCATTTGCCATGCCAGTCCCTGCAACGGACATCTGTTTGAATGAAGACCTCAGCTTACAAAAAGAGGAGACCTTCCCCGATTTTTGCTCCTGGAGACAAGGTGTATGTTACAGGTGTCCCTGTGACCCCCGTGTCGGGTCGCAGGCACACCTGCACCTCCGCAGCATCCCCAGCGTCCGCCACGCTCCTATTCTCGTCCCGACGTGCGCTCCTGCTGCCGGCCGGGTGCGCACTCGCTCCCTAGGGCGTGCGCGCGGTACTACAGGCAAATTTAAAGGGACAGCGCGCCGGTGATTGGGCTCACCAGGTGCTGATCCTATTTAAGCCCTGCCCTTCCTTAGCACCTTGCCAAATCGATAGTGCCCCGAGCCTAGAGAGGAAGCATTCTATTGTGTCTTGTTGCCAATACTGTGTACCGGACCCTTCAGCTTCCGTCCCTCGACCACGAACCTTTGCCGCCTGTCCTGACCTTCTGCCTGTCCCTACCTACGAGCCTGCCTTACGATTCTGTACCATGTTGCACCAAGACCGCCGCTCTAGTGAAAACCGGACCTACTTAGACTCCACTCCCTGGCGTGGCTATTACCATCGCTTGTGGTGGTCCAGAGGATCCACTACCACTGACTGTTACAGTTCGATTTGGCCATGGATTCCGCCAAGGTGCCTCTACCGAGTGTATCTGATCTTAACCCCATCGTGGCCTAGCAGTCTAAGCAGATCGCGCAGCAAGCGCAGCAGCTTAATTAACTGTCTACAGTGATGCAGCAGCTCATGGCCACTCAGCAGCAGCAGCCGGCCACCGTGGCTCCACCCGTGGCAGCAGCTCCGGGGATATCCGCCGGCCCTAAACTCCGGTTGTCCATGCCGACGAAGTTTGATGGGGACCCTAAAGCCTGCAGCGGGTCCATCACCCAGTGCTCCCTCCACGTGGAACTCATGGCTGCTCAGTTCCCATCCGAGAGGTCCAAGGTGGCTTTTGTGGTCAGTCTTCTCTCCGGAAAAGCCCTGGCCTGGGCAACTCCACTCTGGGACCGAGGTGACCCAATCACAGCTGATCTTGCGACATTTTTGCAGGAGTTCCACAGAGTCTTCGAGGAGCCTGCCCGCACCTCATCTGCCGAGACCGCCTTGTTGAACCAACAACAAGGGAACTCCTCTGTAGGAGATTACGCTGTGCAACTCCGCACACTAGCTTCGGAGTTGACTTGGATCGATGCAGCGTTGTGCGCCACATTCAAGAAGGGCCTCTCCAGCCAGATTAAGGATGCCCTCTCGACCCGGGACCCTCCATCTTCGTTAAGTGAGCTCATCCATCTGGCGACCCAGATTGACATCCGTTTCTCGGAGAGACATGAGGAGCTCCGCCAAGAGCATGAACCAGCCCGAACACACCGTCTACTTTTTCTTGCGCTGGTGTTTCTTTGGCCTCCACTGCACTCTTCCCAGCCAGCCATTGAAGAGGCCATGCAAGTGGACAGAGCCCACCTGACTCCGTAAGAACTTAACTGACAATGTGAGGAGAATCTATGTTTCTACTGCGGCAGCCCCGAACATCTCCTCAGGGGTTGTCTGCTCCGTCCGCAACGTCTGGGAAACGAGCGCACCTAGGCTTCGTGGGAAAGGCTTACCTAAGTGTGAACAATCCTTCTCCACGGCACACTCTGCCAGTTCTGGTCACAACCAGTTCCGGGATCTCGTTTCAAGTGGCTGCCTTCCTGGATTCTGGGTCTTCCGGGAATTTTATGGATACAGCTTTGGTGGCCAAGTATCGTGGTCCACTTAGACCAGCCCTTGGTCATCTTGTCCGTTAGTGGTGAGCTCTTGAGTGACTCCATCCGCTTCCGGACTGAACCGGTGTTCCTACAAGTCGGAGCTTTGCACAAGGAGAAGATCGCATTCTTCGTGCTACCCCGCTCTTATTCGGCTGACCTCCTGGGGCTTCCGTGGCTGCAGTGTCATGCCCCCGTGCTCGACTGGAAGACGGGTGAAGTTTTGCGTTGGGATCAAGTTTGCCAGTCTCGCTGCCTATCAGCACCTCGCCGGGTGCGCCCCATTCCTCCACAGTCTCCTCTCAAGCCCTTACCCGGCTTGCCACCACCGTATCAAGACTTTCAGGACTTCTTCTCCGAGAAGCAGGCGGAGACTCTTCCTCCCCATCGTCCCTACGACTGCCCTATAGACCTGCTGCCCGGGACTAGTCCACCCCAGGGTAGGGTCTACCCACTCTCGGTACCTGAGACTCAGGCTATGTTGGCCTACATTAAAGAAAACTTACAAAAGGGCTTCATCCGCAAATCTACTTCTCCGGCGGGTGACGGATTCTTCTTTGTGGAGAAGAAGGATGGTTCCCTACGACCTTGCATCGACTACCGCTGTCTCAACAAGATCCCTATCAAAAACCGGTATCCTTTAATATTGCTTACCGAACTCTTCGATCGTCTCCGCGGAGCTAAAGTCTTTTCCAAGTTGGATTTGCGAGGGGGAGGGGGGGGTGTATAATCTCATCCGGATCCAAAAAGGTGACGAGTGGAAGACGGCCTTCAATACTCGTGATGGCCTCTTCGAGTAGTTAGTGATGCCCTTCGGTTTGTTCAACGCTCCAGCAGTCTTCCAAGAATTTGTCAATGACATTTTCAGAGATCTCCTGTATGTCTGCGTGTTTGTCTACTTGGATGACATCCTGGTGTTTTCGCCTGATCTGGAGACCCACCAGTCGCATGTGCGCCAGTTCCTGAAACACCTGCGTGAGAACCATCTCTATGCCAAGCCAGAAAAGTGCCTGTTTCACCAGACCAGCCTTCCGTTCCTCGGATATATAATCTCGGACAAAGGCTTGCAGATGGATCCCACTAAACTCTCCGCTGTTCTACAGTGGCCATGACCCGTCGGCCTCCGGGCCATACAACGCTTCCTGGGCTTTGCAAATTACTACAGACAGTTTATCCTGCATTTTTCGACTTTGGTGGCACCGATTGTGGCTCTCACCAAAAAGCATGCCAATCCGAAACTGTGGCCACCAGCCGCCGAAGAAGCCTTTTCAAAGCTGAAAGCAGCATTTGCCTCTGCACCTGTGTCTCAGCCTGATACCGAGAAACCCTTCTTCTTGGAAGTAAACGCCTCTTCCATGGGGGCCGGGGCGGTCCTCACCCAACAGGGGCCCAAAGGTAAGACTCGGACCTGTGGGTTCTTTTCCAGAACTTTTTCACCTGCGGAAAGGAACTATACCATCTGGGATTGGGAGCTTCTGGTCATTAAGCTCGCTCTGGAAGGATGATGCCAACTCCTGGAGGGTGCTCTGTATCCCTTGAATATCTTCACTGACCACAAAAACCTTCTCTACCTCCAGAAAGCGCAACGTCTAAACCCACGCCAAGCAAGCTGGTCTTTGTTCTTTGCCCGGTTCAATTATGTTGTGCATTTCCGACCGACAGAAAAACATCAAGGCCAATGCCCTTTCCCGTGCTTCAGACGTCAATGGGAAAGAGGAGGCCGCTCCCCGGCACATCGTACCTCCAGAACGTCTGGTATCCGCGGCCCCTGTAACCCTCCAACCCACATATGTGCGCCCTGCACTCCGGTTAAGGGTACTGAAATGGGTTCATTGCTCTCGCATAGCTGGACACCCTGGGGTACAGAGGTCTTGTTCCTTGATTTCCCGGTTTTACTGGTGGCCGGACCTCGCTAAAGATGTGAAGGAGTTTGTGTAGGCCTGTACCACCTGTGCCTGCAACAAGTCGCCTCGTCTCAGACCCACATTGTTACTCCAGCCTCTGCCGGTACCTATTAGTCCATGGGGCCATATTGCCATGGATTTCAGCACCAACCTACCACCCTCTGATGGAAATACGGTTATCTGGGTGGTCACTGATCTTGGTCACTGACCGTTTTTCTAAAATGGCACACTTCGTTCCCTTTTCTTGTCTCCCGTCTGCTCCTCGACTCGCCAATCTCTTTTTTAAGCATGTCTTCCGCCTGCATGGACTTCTCCTACATATTGGATCGGGGAGTTCAATTCGTCTTAAGATTTTGGCGAGGCCTCTGTTCTCTACTACAAGTGGAACTGGATTTCTCTTCCGCGTACCACCCGCAATCGAATGGGCAAGTGGAGAGAGTGAACCAAGTCTTGGGTAACTATCTTCACCACTTCGTATCTGCAAGACAAGATAATTGGTCCAGTCTATTGCCATGGGCGGAGTTTTCATATAATTCTTTGGACTCTGATTCCGCAGGGGCATCCCCCTTCTTCATCCTCTTCGGTTGGCACCACCGTCCACCCCTTCCGCTGCCCTCTGCCTCCTCCGATGTCCCTGCTGTGGACAATCTTGTCCAGGACCTATCGGCCATTTGGAAGAAGACGCGCCAGTTTCTGCTCCTTGCCTCTGCTCGTATGAAAGTTCAAGCAGACAAGAACAGAAGACCTCCTCCTTCTTTTGTTCCGGGAGATAGGGTATGGCTGTCCACTAGATATGTTTGCTTTAAAATCCCTAGCTACAAGCTGGGCCTCCGTTTTTAGGTCCCTTTGAAGTCCTGAAGCGCATCATTCCGGTGGCCTACAAGCTCCAGCTCCCTCAAACTATGCGCATCCCACACTCCTTCCACGTCTCCCTGCTGAAACCAGTCATCCATAACCGGATCTCTCGATCTGTGGTTCCCCCATCTCCCCTGGCTGACTCCACCAATGTTTTTACCGTCAAATAAATTTTGGCCATGAAGACGGTTAGGGGGAGATGATTTTTTTGGTGGACTGGAAGGGGTTTGGGCCAGAGGAGAACATCCTGGATCGGGGTCTCTTGTCTAAATTTATGCGGGCCAGAAAAAAAGGGGAGGCCAAAGGGGGGAGGGTACTGTTACGGGTGTCCTGCAAGCATACCCGCATCTCCGTAGCGTCCCCAGCTGCGGCCGGTACCGCAGCCCGGTACTCAGGCTGCGGGCGCGCCCACAGCGCTGACATCCACTTTCCTCGCCATGCTCCTGTTCTTGTCCCGGCGTGCGCTCCTGCTGCTGGCCGGATGCGCGCTCGCTCCCTAAGGCGCGCACGCGGTACCACAGGCAAATTTAAATGGACAGCGCGCCGGTGATTGGTCTCACTGGGCGCTGACCCTATTTAAGCACTGCCCCTTCCTTAGCACCTTGCCAAATCGATAGTGACCCGACCCTAGAGAGGAAGCATTCTATTGTGTCTTGTTGCCATTACTGTGTACCATACCCTTCAGCCTTTGTCCCTCGACCACGAACCTTTGCCGCCTGTCCTGACCTTCTGCCTGTCCCCGACTACGAGCCTGCCTTACGATTCTGTACCATGTTGCACCAAGGCCGCCGCCACAAGCAAGTCACGTCAGGGGTAATGACCTGGTAGCAATCCGCCGCAGCAAGTCCATCCCACTTTGCGGCGGGCTCTGGTGAAAACCGGACCTACTTAGACTCCGCTCCCTGGCATGGCTATTACCATCGCTCGTGGTGGTCCAGAGGATCTACTACCACTGACCGTTACAGTGTAGTTGTCGGCCAGATATATTCGACTCAAGATCCCCAGCTACAGACTGGGCCCTCGTTTCCTGGGGTCATTTGTGGTGTTGAAACGCATCAACCCAGTGGCCTATAAGTCTCCCACAATGTGTGTCCTGAACTCCTTTCACGTCTCTCTTCTGAAACCACTAGTCCTGATTCGTTTCTCCCAGAAGGTAGCTCCTGCTGCTCCTGAAGCCAAGACCACCAACATTTTTACTATAAGAGAGATTCTGCCCATGAAGATGATCAGGGGGAAATTATATTTCTTCATTGACTGGAAGGGGTTCGGGCCAGAAGAAAAGTCCTGGGAGCTAGGGCGCACCTGGTGAGCGGCGTCGCAACCCACATGTCTCAGGCTCTGCAGAAATATAGGTGATTACAGTGCAGTTACATCCAGGGATTCACAGGTGATGTCTTCTCTAATGAGTCATTCACTTTCACGTTTCTTCTGCATCTGGTTCAAAATGCCATGCTAACTTTCCAGCCACCTGCAGTATTTGCATATATATATATATATATATATATATTATATATATATATATATTTTTATTATATATATATATATATATATATATATATATATATAGTATATATATATATATAATATATATATATATGTGTTATATATATATATATATATATATATATATATATATATATAGATACTTCCTCACTTTTCCAGCACCTCCCTCATTGTCCAGCACTTCTGTACAAACTTCCCAGGGGTGGGAGAGTGTATATAGGTCATAACTTAGAAGCACAGTCTCCTTAGGGGATGGAGATTATGCTATGGCCTGTATCCCTTAGAATCATATTGTATTGTCCAAACTCCTTTCCTTGCACCCATAACATCAGCCGCAGACATGATGCATGATCTGCAGGGGATGGATTTCAGTACTGTCATGCTTTTTGTAGTGTTTCTGTTTTTGCTCCAGTTTTCCCCGTTGGACTATGTTGGATTTATTGGACCTTGTCAGACCAGCATTGAATCGGTTTTTTTAAATAAATTTGTGAATGAGGTATGTTGTCGGGAAGACTTTATTTAAATATAGTGTTTTTGTGTTGTGTTACTGTTTCTTTAACCATTTTATTCCAGTGTTAGTAATGAAGGTGTCTGTCAGACACCTCTGCATTACTAGTTGTGAGGAATATGACAAAAGTCAACGAAATTCCCTCTCAGTCATATTGCAGGATTCAGAAACCTAGGCTCCCCACCTGCTCAACACATGTCATTGAGAAAGCACTCAATTAAACATGCCACGCTAAGCTGGCAACCGAGCCTTAAAATGGTTCACAATAATTTTGTTAGAGCCTAGGCCAGGGCCAGGGTAGACATCTGCTCCAAGAGGCCAAGCATCAAAGGAAATTTGGCAAACCCCCGGGGCCAAAGTTCCATAAAGATTTAAGGAACAACTGTATGACACAGACACACCCCAATTTCGTATTTTTAAATATGAAATTGCCCACCGGGGCCCAGAGTTGTCTCTATTGGAAGGAGGAGGGGGCTATAAGCATCCCAAGAGCATCTAAAGCAGGCCACATTCACCCCTCATGTGTTCCCTGCACCAAGGTAGCCTGAGGTAATTAAACACATCCTGCTGCTTCTTTTTTCTGTACCCATATCCTATTTGTACCTCTCAACAGTATATGTATAGCTATATCCTTATGTATGTATTGTTTGTCTAGTGCACTCATAAGGCGATTAAAATTTATAAACTTTGATCCTGAGCTGGTCTGTTGTCCCGATCAAGCCAAACCACGTGTTCCGTATTTTTGGTCTCTGTAACAGACCAGGATTATAGCTAACAAGGAACCAGTGGCACTCTATCTAGCTTGCAGAGTTCTGTCTCACCGGACCGGGTAAACAGATCTCTCCCAGCCGTTCAGGGTTGTAGGCAAGTGGGGTATCCTCTTCTGAGTGTTCCTATGTCTGTGTGGTCAGGAATCCATATCTGGCTTACCTTGCGTACCCTTAGGGGGAGTGCAACGTCACAAATACACCCCAAGTCAGGCCATCAACCCTTGAGTGGGCACGGGTTTCCTGACACTAGTGCTGGAGCATGGTGTCAGCCTTGGAGTGAAAAAAAAAATACCACAGACTGACAATAAGCTACAGCACTAGTAAGAGAGAGACATTTGTCAGACACCACTTTGTACTAACACTCTAAAAATAATGGTAAAAAATACACTGAAACAATAAAAAAACATGTTATTGAAATAAACACTTCCCAATAACATCAATTTTTGACTATTTTAATAAAGAAATGGATCCAACACTGGTCTGACATATTCCAGTGGGGGGAACTTGTACAATACAAAAACACTAATTAGAATTTGGCTGACAGCGTTCTTTAGTGCCTTGGGAAACAAGAATACTAAATATGGCCATAAAGATATGTAGACCCCCGTTTAGATAGGTATCCTTAATTAAGCAGGTAGCCCCCTAAATTAGTTATCCAGATAAGAAGCCCCCCCACACACACTCAGTGTCTACTGAGATAGGCCACCCATTACGTGCTAAGACACCGTTAGGCAGGTAGAGTCAAGATGAAGTAAGGCCCCAGCTAGACATCCCCTGGAACATAGATAACAAACACTTTAGGTAGGATGTCAAGTCCCCAGGCAGATAGTTATGTAGACAGGCAAGGTCCTGGGTAAGGAGTGCAGAAAAAGCATGCAAAACCCTAGCTAAGGTAGTCATACAGGGCCCCTAGGTAGGTTGTCAGACAGGGTCTTCGGTAGGTAGGTAGAGCAGGGGCGTCGCTAGGAAGATTTATCCGGGGCACGAGCCCCGAATAAATCTGCCTGTGCCCCGAATGTGTGCGGCTCCGGGCCGGGGCCGGGGGCCTGCAGGGCGCCGCCCGCCGATCTCTCTGACTGTGCGCCCGTTTCCCAGCGGAGGCGCAAAGTCGGGGAGGAGGCAGGACAGATTGTTCCCATCCTGTCTTCTCCCCCATATGTATCAGCGCTTGCTGAGCGCTGTACATACACGTCAGCGTCGCAGGGGGAGTGACGCATCACTTTCCCCACGCCCCCTGTGATGCTGGGATCTCCTATGACAGCAGCTCTGCCGTCACGCCGCTTACACCGTTCACCAGCTCCCAGACCTGGACGCGCGGACCTTGCTGAGGTAAGTAGCTGTTTTTAATTAGATTTTTATTAGGAAAGGGGGCATATTACCTGGCTATGGGGGCATTTTACCTGTCTATGGGGGCATGTTACTGTCTATGGGGGCATATTACTGTCTATGGGGGCATTTTACTGTCTATGGGGTCATATCACTGGCTATGGGGGCATATTACCTGTCTATGGGGACATATCACTGGCTATAGGGTCATATTACCTGACTATGGGAGCATATTACTGGCTATTGGGGCATATTACCTGTCTATGGGGAAATATTTCCTGTCTATTGGGGCATATTACCTGTTTATGGGGGCATATCACTGGCTGTGGGGGCATATTACCTGTCTATGGGGGCATATTACTGGCAATGGGGGCATATTACCTGTCTATGGGGGCATATTACCTTTCTATGGGGGCATATCACTGCCTATGGGGGCATATCACTGGCTATGGGGGCATATTACTCTCTATGGGGGCATATTACCTGTCTATGGGGGCATATCACTGGCTATGGGGGCATATCACCTGTCTATGGGGGCATATTACTGGCTATGGGGGCAAATCACTGGCTATGGGGCATATTACCTGTCTATGGGGGCATATCACTACCTAAAGGGGGCATATTGCTGGCTAAAGGGGGCATATTACCGTCTAAAGGGGCTATGGGGGCATATTAACTGGCTATGTGGGCATATTACCTGACTATGGAGGCATATAACCTGGCTATATGGGCATACTACCTAGCTATGGGGGCATATTACCTGGCTAAGGGGGCATATTACTGGCTAAAGGGGGCATATTGCTGGCTAAAAGGGGCATATTGCTGGCCCAAAGGGAGCATATTTCTGGCATATTGGGGGCATTATTACCTGGCTAAGGGGGCATATTACTGGCTAAAGGGGGCTTATTGCTGGCTAAAGGGGGCATATTACTGGCTAAAGGGGCTATGGGGGCATATTTTCATGGCTAAAAGGGGGATATTACCTGGCTAAGGGGGGCATATAACCTGGCGAAATGGGGTATATTACTGGCTAAGGGGGCAGTAACCTGGCTACAGGGGGCATATTACAGGCTACAGGGGGCTAATAACCTGGCTACAGTGGGCAAATATTTACCTACAGGGGGCCTATAACTAGCTACAGGGGCCTATATAACTGCATAATATGGATCTATATTTCTACTTATATTTATATTCTGAGGCCTATATAACTACCTTTCTACTTAATAGGGGACCGAGATACCTACATATTGGGGGACCTATAACTTTACCTACCTGAGGACTGCCTACCTAGTTTGGAGGTGTACCTACATCTTGTCTCAGGGAATTTCACTACTTCCTTTATTGGCTTACAAAATAAGACTAAAACTTTGTGCACAAGTGGGAGCCCCATAGCCGTTTGGGAAACAAGAGGGTAATTATTACCATTTGGGGCACTATAGATGGGGTGTTTGTACAGAGATAGGAATTTTTAGAGAAGTGCTGATACAGTGAGGAGTCTAAGATGTTTGTTTTGTAAATGTTTCAGTGAAGAGTCGTGGCAGGGATACATTATTATGGTGTCTGGGACAGATGGAAAAGAAGAAGAGAAAGAGAACAACTCTTCAGAGGCGTGTCCTGTAAGTCACCAAATGTAACTCAGTGTAATCACTTATATTTCTGCTGAGCCTATGTACAACTAGTATCTACCACTATATGGTCACTGTATGGCGGTAATATATGTCTTCAGGTTTTGGGTACATTTGGGTGGTGTACATATGGTGGTCGCATTCAGTCATAGTCTGGCAGTTTTATTTGATCCTTAAGTAGTAATAGTTTTGGGTCTTGGTTTTGTATGTTTTTTAAGAAACAATTCGTCTGGTATATTTGCTCCATGTATCAGTATATTATTTGGTGACTTATTTGTAAGGTATGACACTGTCATATGTAGGTGAGAGGTTTTGAAAATGCTAGTTTGTCAGGGCTGATTTCCGTTGTACAGTGACTGCTGAGGAGATGGACGGGTGTGGAATATGCAGAAAATTAGTGACAGGAACAGAAGGTTTTTCTCTGTAGAAACACATCCGCAGCTCACAATGTGGCTTGAAAAATGGCGTGTGCACCCAGCGCTACTCAGAAAAACAAGGGCCCGGCCCCGGATGTTTTGGGACCCTAGCAACGCCCCTGCATCTTTTTACACAGAAAAATAAAAAAGTTATATCTCTCATACTGTAGCGATGCAAAAAGCGTGTTTTCCTTTTTGAATAATTTTTTTTTTATTGTGTAAATGTAGTAAAACATAAAAAATATACAAATTGGGTATGGCTGTGATTTTATCGACCAGCTGAGTAAAGATAGCATGTCTTTTAAACCACAAGGTGACGGCTGTAAAAAAAAATAAAATAAATAATAGTACCTGGATTGCTGTATTTTGTTCAAAACGCCTCACAAAAACCTTATTAAAAAGTGATCAAAGCATCCTATACACCTCATAGTGGTACCAATAAAAACATCAATTCATCCTGCAAAAATCAAGCTTTTAATCAGCTTCATATATAGAAAAATAAAAAGGTTATGGCTAGAGATGGGCGAATTTCTCAAAAATTCGATTCGGTCACTTCGCCGAATTTTCCGACAAAATTTGTTTCGGTTCGAATGACTTCGGCACGAATCGCGTTAAAAAGCAGCTATTTCCAGGGTGCACAGAGCCTGCAGGGTGCTGTAGAACGTTGTGCCATGCTTAAATATGCAGAGGGAGCTTGGTTTGGTCTTCATACAAAGTTTGTTTTAGTATGACACGCAGATGACTGCCGCCGCTTTTAGAAGGGTTCACTATAAAATTCCACTGGGCACTTAAGAGAGCAAAACTGATCAAAAACTGAAGCGGGAATGTAGCCTGATAAAGTCATGCCAGCAAAAGCTGGAAAAAAACAAGCTGAGAGTTCAGGTGGCAACATTAGTGACAGAGTGTGGAGGTGACGGCGGCAGCCACAGCAGGGATAAGGTCAGGCAGTGGCTCAATGACATTCTGGTTGTGGCAAAACACGAGGGAAGCCACAGAGTGGGACAATGACAGAGGCGGAGGTCACGGGGGGGGCAGCATGGAAAGGGCAGGCAGTTTCCCAAAGACATTCTGTAGGTGGCCCAAAAAAGGAGGCCCACAAGTGGCACAATGACTAGACGGAGGTCACTGCAGGCCCGCAGGGATGAGGTCAGGGGGGGGGAAGGGGGTGGCACAATGAAATTCGGGGGTGAACCAAAAAAGTATTTGGCCACAGGGGTGGCACAATCAAAACAATTTTGGGGGGTCACGACCAGCAGCATGAGATTTAAGGGGAGAGTGGCAACAATTTAATTCTGGGGGCGGGAAAACAGTATTAGGGCACAAAGTGGACAAATCACACAGTTTTTGGAGGCACAACAGCAGCAGCATGAGATCAGGCAAGGGGACAAGAAAAATTTTGGAGGTGGCAAAAAAAGGAGGAAGCCCCCGAGTGGCACAAAAGGGCTGGGGAGCGGAGGTCACGGTGGCAGCAGCATGAGGTCAGGCATGGTTTCAATGACCAGTGTGGAGGACAGGCAGCACCACAGCAGCAGCATGAGGTCAGAGAGTGGCACAATGACACAGGTGGGGATTTTCACGGCAACACCCAACAGCAGAAAGCACAGGAGGTCATAAAGGGCAAAAAGGCCCCGGGGTTTTGTTGGGGGGTTTGGCAATACCATTTTCCCCTGGAAAGAGGGGTTTTAGGGGCAGATGGAGAAACGTCAGCAGATGTTTTTTGGCATCAGGTGGGGGGGGGCGGCATCAAATATTTGGTTGGGGGAAAGGTATTTAAACCCAACTGCCGCCAAAAGGCTTTGGGTGGGGTGGAAATCCGGGCCCGGGATCCCCCCCCTGATTCATCTTGAAAAAAGGTCAGTCCGGGGCCCAAACTTTTCCCCCGTGGACAAAGGGGGTTCCCCCTTGGGGTTTAACGATGGGGCCCCCCCCCGCACTGAAAAACCCCTCTGATGCCCCCCTTTTAATTTTGGCCGGGGCCGGGGACACTTCTCCCATTTGCAAACTCGGCAAGTTCCCGGCCACACATCCAGTTTGGCTCCCCCGTATTTCCAGGGGATTTTTCAAAACTAGGGGGCAGAGTGCTGTCCCAAGGTGGGCCCACAACCTGTTGGTTCAGGGCCGGGGGCCCCCGGGCCCTTTCCCTGTGCTGGGCGCCCTCCCCTCCCCATTTAGGGGGGTAAAGGGAAAAGCTGTTTCACCCAGGACTCCAGACTTAGGTTACTACTGAGGGGCGGGTACTGCCCTTACCCCCCCCCCCCCCTTCCCCCAGCAGCCGGGGGCAGTAGATCGTGAGGGCGCTGAAACCCCCCCGGTCAGACCTGTCAGGGAGGGACGTTTTGCGGGCACAAAAAGGCAGCACCAAAACTGATTTCCCCGGAAAAGGTTTTTCCCTATAGAAATTTGAGTTTGCCCTTCCCCTTCAATAGCGGAAAAAAAGGTCCCCTTTGGCCCCCCTAGGGGAGGGTCAATGGGGTGGAGAGCCAGAAGTCATCCCTCTGCGGATGGGGATATTCGGTGAAACTAGCCGGGCAAATAAGCATGCTGGGGGGCCATCTGCACAAGTGACTCCGAGGGGGCTCCCTGCCTCCTTTCCCGTAAACTGCCACGGCCCCTTGGGGGGTCACCCTCCTCTTTTTCCCTTTCATCCCCCTTTCCACCCCCTTTCCAGCTGCTCCTGCTCCTCCCTCTTGAAACCGGGGTAGAAAAAATCCACTAAATTTTCCCAAAGACAATGTTCTGCCCCAATGTCCTCCTCCTCCCCCTCCTTTTCCCAGCCCCCAAACCGGCCCTCATGTGGCCACGAGATGTATTTGCCAGTTTTCCACCCCCGGGCCCAGACAAAATTTTTCAGCATCTTTTCCAGGACATAAAGCAGTGGAATTTTATTTTTCCCGAAAGCCCTGGCACTAAACCCCAAAAATAAGGGTCGCCCCCCCCCGAATGGCCCAAAACAAACGGCGGGGTGCCCACGCAGGGCTCCCAAATTTGGCTAAACCCCCAAAGTTAAAACAGTAAGTATTTCCCTGTCTGCCTGGATCATCAAAAAACCCGTTAATGGCCTTTCCTCTGTTCCCATACAGTCGGTCCAATATTGCGGGGCGGGAAAAATTCCGCGGGGGGAAACATCCCATATCAGAGTGTGTTGGGGGGGGGCCCCTTCGGCCGCTGTAACCCCGAGGAGGGGTTTTCCCTGGTTTGAAACGAATGGAAAAAGTGCAGACGGGTTTCCTGGCCTTTTTTCAGAATTTTTCTGAAGATGGGTTTGGAAGCTTCGGGAAACCTTTTCAAAAAACCAGATTGAACACTGCGCCATGCGGGGCGCATGAACCATCCCTCCCCCGGGCAGCGTGGACACCATGTTCCTTCCCCTTGTCCGGGGCACCAAGGTTCCGATTTGCGTTGGGCCGGAGAAAGCCACCCCTCGATTTCTTGCTGCTTGGAGCGGAACAGTTTTCCCCCCCTGTGTGACTTCCCTTCGCCCAGGGCAAACCGGGGGAGAACTTTCGGTGCCCCCCTTTTGGTATGATGGGAGCAGGGACTTGTGGGGGTTGAGGGGGGGGGTGGTGGGGGAGGAGGAGGCGGGCATGGCCCCAGGGGCAGAGTTTGACAACGTGGGAGGAAAAGGCGGCCTCTCCGTCCAAGGTTTTTGGTTTTGTGGGGGGGGAAGGGACATTTACCCCAAATTTGGGGGGAAAGGGCATGTAATGGGGGCCCCCCACCGTAGATACGCTCCAGACGTTCCCCCGCTGCCGGGGGCACCTTGGAACCAAACTGATAACCCCAAAGGGGCTGACCCCCCTTCTGTTTACATAATTTTTTGAAATGCTGGGGACTGCCTTTTTGGAAAAGAAATTTCGGGTTGGGAAATCTCCATCTCGGTCAGCACAACCATTAGTTCTCTGAACGGGGCAGGGGTCCACCATTTTGGGAAAAGGGGGGGACGGGAGTACCAACAAAAAAGGGCAAGGGGCACGGTAGCTGCTGCACCCTTTGATGGTTGGACGCATTTCTGTTTCTTTTTTGCAAAACGCCTCGCTGAACGAATGCTGGGGCCGGGGGAAATTTTTTTAGGGTTAGGGGGGAGAGCAGGAGCAACTTTGGGCCCGGGGGAAAGATGTCAAAGAGAAAAAAAGCTCCCTTTTGCAAGGTGGTGGGGGCCTTGACGGCTGCTTGGGATGCTGCCCCTGGGCCCCTGCTTTCTGCTGCGGCGGCAGGGATGGGGCCACCAAAATCTGAAACCCCATTTCTCCCACCACCGGATGGTGAAGTTTGCATGTGTTGCGCAGGGGGTTTTGGTTTCCAACTTAGCTCCCTCCACGCTTTCACTTTCTTTCCCCCAGATTTACATATACCCCATTGGCTCCCCCGGGGTTTTTTTAAAAGAACTCCCACCCCCGCCGGGGTATCGGTTTTAACCGCCCAACGCTCCCCCTTAGTACTACTGCCGCCCCCTGCCTTCCCCTGAGCCCCCCGTGCCGCTACTTTTTTTGGGCCTGCAAGGGGGGTTTTTTTCCCCGTGGGCCCCTTGGCTCCCGACCCCCAAATGATGCTTTTCCCTGCTGACTTTACGGGCCCCACGACCCAAATGCTGGGTTTGGGTGCTGCCTGAGCGCAAGCTGACCCCCCCTTCTCCTGACGGTTTGATGAAACCCTTGCCTCACCCCTCCCAAGTGCGGCGGCTAAAAAAATTTCTATTTGGTTTCATTTGCACTTTCCCTTTTCATCACCGGTTTTTGGTATGCCGACCTTTACCCCTCCCCAACATTACCTCCCCCTTCCAAATCTCCCCAAACCCATACTTTTTTCCCCCCTACTGCAAAAAGCAGGGGGGTATTGGGCCCCATTTCTTCGTGCCAAGTAGGGTGACTGCCCTCCTCAAAAACGTTCAAACCCCCCGGGTATTAGTTGCCTGAGCCCAGGGCCACATAGTAGTCTTTGGCTGAGGGAACCCGGGTTTGGGGGGAGGGGGGCTGAGGACAGGGGAGGGCCGCTACCCGCTACCGGAAAAACCCCCCCAAAAATCATTGGTTTGTTTCTGAGGGGTTCCCCCCCCCTCCGGCTGGCTGGGGTTTTGGTTTAGGGTTTCATCCCGGGGGGAAGAGGGTGGGCCTATCCAAACCAAACAAGGGGAAAACCCTTGGGGTTCCCAACAAACACCACGGCCGCTAGATGAACCCGCGGGAGTTGTGGGCCCCACCAAATGACCCCTGCTGCAAGGGCCCCCTTTCTGTGCTTTCGCCCGGACCCTTTTTCCCCGGGAAAATTTGTGCCACTGCCACTCGCAGGGGGAGGGGGCCTGCCACCCCTCTGTCGGGCATTTCTGTTTTTTCCCAAAATGCAGACACTGTTTGATGATTTTATATCTGTAAAATGATAAAAATTTTCACCCTGTTTTTGAAATCCAAATGAACCCCGTAACAACTTGGGAACCCTTGGGGTATAAAATTGGGGCTCCACAAATTGGGCCCGGGGAAAAATTTTCTTGGGATTTTTGTTTAAAATCACTGTGTGTTTTTAAATAAAAGTAAAAGCACAAAAAAGGCTTAATTAAACCCTTTTGACATGAAATTTCTACAGGAAAATGGTTTTATTTTTTTGGCGTTTAAAAAAACGGTTTATTTTTGGGCAGCACACCACAAAACAACGCTTTTAATTTAAACCCCCGGGTGTAAATTGCGCCAAAGGGAAAAGAGCCGCAACAAATAGTAGCTTTTTAGCGTTTACAAATTTCTGTTTTCTACGCCCCCCTAAAAAAGATACAGTTGTAATTAACCTTTTCTTGTGGGTTTTGGGTACAGGAAAAATTTATTATATTTTGGGCCCTTGAAAAAGGACGGTTTCTTGGGGGCAAACAACCCGCAAAAAAAATCTTTAAATTTAAAACCCCTGGATGTAAATTCGCCAAAGAATTTAGCCCCACAAAATTTGTAGCTTTTAGCCCTGTTACAAATTGCGTGTTTTTTCTACCCACACAACAAAAGGACATTTTTTAAAAAAACCTTTGCTTGTGAATTAGGGGTACAGGAAAAAATTTTTTATATTTTTTCGTTGAAAAAAACGGTTTCTTGGGGTCAGGGACACCAGCAAAACAACCTTAATTAACCCCCTGGATGGGGAAATTGCGCCCCAAAAAATTGAACCCCCCAAAAAGTAGCTTTGTACCCTGTTTACAATTGTGGGGTTTTTCTTTCGCCACACAACCCAAAAGATACAGTTGTAATTAACCCTTTTCTTGTGGGAAATTTGGCTACAGGAAAAAAATTTTTTATATTTTTGGCGTTGAAAAAGAAGGTTTCTTGGGGCAGCACACCAGGAAAAAAAACGCTTTAAATTTAACCCCCCGGAGGGAAATTGCGGGCCCAAAAAATTGAGGGCCCCCCAAAAAAGTACTTTGGGAGCGTGTTTCAATTGCGTGTTTTCAAAGGCCCCACAACAAAAGATACAGTTTTAATTTAAACCCTTTTCTTTTGAATTAGGGTTTCAGGAAAAAATTTTTATAATTTTTTGGGGTTTTTTAAAAAAACGGTTTTTTTTGGGGTCACACCCCCAGAAAAAAAAAGCTTTTAAATTTTCCCCCGGGTGTTTAAAATTTCGCCAAAAAAATTGGCCCCCCAAAATAGTAGCTTTGGGACGTGTTACAATTTCGTTTTTTTCTAAAAGCCACAAAACAAGAGATACAGTTTTAATTAACCTTTTTCTTGTGAAATTTGGGGTACGGGAAAAAATTTATTTTATTTTTGGGGTTGAAAAAAGACGGGTTTTTTGGGGGCAGCCCCACCCCGAAAACAACAAATTAATTTAAACCCCCGGATGTAAAATTTCGCCAAAGAATTGGGGCCCCACAAAAAAGTACGTTTGTCGGGGGTTTCAAATTTTGTGTTTTTCTACGCCCAACAACAAAAAATACAGTTGAATTAACCTTTTGCTTGTGAATTTTGGGTACAGGAAAAATTTAATATTTTGGCGTTTTAAAAAACGGTTTATTTTTGTCCCGCACACCCAAAACAACACTTTAAATTTAAAAACCCGGGATGTAAATTGCAAAAAAAAGAATTGACCCCAAAAAACTAGTAAACTTTGGGAGCGTGTTACAATTGCGTTTTTAGCCCACACAAAAGAATACATTTTTAATTAAAACCTTTTCTTTGAATTAGGCCCCAAAAGGAAAAATTTTTTTTATTTTGGCGTTTTTAAAAAAACGCTTTTTGGGGTCCCGCACAAACCCGGGAAAAAACGCTTAATTAAACCCCCCGGATGTAAATTGGGGCCAAAAAAATTGAGCCCCCACAAAATTTAAAAAACTTTTAAGTGTTTCAATTTTCGTGTTTTCTACCCCACCAAAAAGAGATTCAGTTTTTAAAATTTAACCCTTTTTGCTTGAAATTTGGCTCCCGGGAAAAAATTTTTATATTTTGGCGTTGAAAAAAAAACGGTTTCTTGGGGGCAGCAAAACCCCGGAAAACAAAAGTTAATTTTTTCCCCCGGGGTAAATTGGGGCCAAAGAATTAGCCCCACAAAAAGTAGCTTTTTTAGCCCGGGGTTTCAATTAGTGTTTTCCCCACCCAAAAAAAAAAAGATTTCAGTTTTTTAATTAAAACCCTTTTCTTGTGAATTAGGGGTTTCGGAAAAAATTTTTATATTTTTGGGGTTGGGAAAAAGACGGTTTCTTGGGGGGCACCCCACCGCCAAAAAAAAACGCTTAATTAACCCCCTGGATGGAAATTGCGCCAAAGAAGAGCCCCACAAAATAGGAGCTTTGTAGCGTGTTTTAAAATTTTCGTGTTTTCTACGCCAAAAAACAAAAGACATACAGTTGTAATTAAACCCTTTTTTTTAATTTTGGGGTACAGGAAAAATTTTTTATTTTTGGGGGTTTAAAAAGACGGGGTTTTTTGGGGCCACACCAAAAACAACGCTTAAATTTTAAACCCCCGGAGGTAAATTGCGCCAAAAAAATTGAGCCCCCCCCAAAATAGTACTTTTTTTAAACTTTTTAAAAATTACGTGTTTTCTACGCCCCACAACAAAAAAATAAAAGTTTTAAAATTTAAACCTTTTTTGTGAATTAGGCTACCCGGAAAAAAATTTATATATTTTTTGGGGTTGAAAAAAAACCCGGTTTTTTGGGGTCGGGACACCACAAAACAACCCCTTAATTAAACCCCGGATGTAAAAATTTCGCCCCAAAAAATTGACCCCCCAAAATAGTACTTTGTAGCGTGTTAAAATTGCGTTTTTTTTCAAAGCCACACAACAAAACCCCACAGTTTGTAATTAAAACCCTTTTTTGTGAATTAGGGTTTCAGGGAAAAAAATTTAAAAAATTTTTGGCGTTTAAAAAGACGGTTTTTTTTGGGGTCCCGCACACCAGCAAAAAAAACACTTAATTAACCCCTGGATGTAAATTGCGCCCAAAAAATTGAGGGCCCCCAAAAAGTAGCTTTTTACGTGTTACAATTGTGGTTTTTTTCCTACGCCACACAACAAAGAACCCGGGTTGGGAATTAAACCTTTGCTTGTGATTAGCTACAGGAAAAATTTATATATTTTGGCGTTGAAAAAAACGGTTTTTTTTTTGTCAGCAAAACCGCAAAAAACCTTAATTAACCCCATTTTTGTAAATTTCGCCAAAGAATTGAGCCGCACAAACAGAGCTTTTTAGGTGTTTACAATTGCGTTTTTCTAGCCACACAACAAGAGTACAGTTTTTAATTTAACCCTTTTTCTTTTGAATTTGGGTTTCAGGAAAAAAATTTTTATATTTTGGCGTTTGAAAAACGGGTTTTTTTTGTCAGCACACCAGCAAAAAAAAGCTTAATTTTAAACCCCCGGATGAAATTTCGCCAAAAATTGAGCCGCACAAAAAAGTAAACTTTGTAGTGTTTTCAATTTCGTGGTTTTTTACGCCCCCAAAAAAACAAAAATACAGTTGTAATTAACCTTTGCTTGTGAATTTTGGCTACAGGGGAAAAATTTTTTATATTTTGGGGGTTTTAAAAAGACCTTTCCCTTGGGGGCAGCACCCCAGCAAAACAAAAGCTTAATTAAACCCCCGGATGTAAAAGGGGCCCCCAAAAAAATTGAAACCCCAAAAAAATAAAAACTTTTGTAGGTGTTACAATTTTCGTGTTTTTTACGCCACACAAAAAGAGATAAGTTTTTAAATTTAAACCTTTTTCTTGTGAAATTTTGGCTACGGGAAAAATTTTTATATTTTTGGCGTTTAAAAAGACTTTTTCTTTTGGGGGCGCACACCAGGGGAAAAAAACGCCTTTTAAATTTAACCCCTGGATGTAAATTTTCGCCAAAGAATTGGGGCCCCCCAAAAAAATAACTTTGTACGTGTTACAAATTTTTGTTTTTTTCTGCGCCCCAAAAACAAGGGAATACAGTTGTAATTAACCCTTTTTTGTGAATTTGGCTACAGGAAAAATTTAATATTTTTTTGGGTTTGAAAAAGACGGTTTCTTTGGGGGGCAGCACACCAGCAAAACAACGCTTTTTTAAAAACCCCGGGATGAAATTGCGCCAAAAAAATTTAGCCCACAAACTAGTTTTTGCTTTTGTAGCGTGTCACAATTGGGGTGTTTTCTTCGCCCCACAACCCCAAAAGGGTACAGTTTTAATTAACCTTTGCTTGTTTAATTAGGCCCACATGAAAAAAATTTTTTATTTTGGGGTTGAAAAAACGGTTTCCTTTGGGGGCAGCACACCAGCCCAAAAAAAAACGCTTTATTAACCCCTGGATGTAAAATTTGGGACCAAAAAATTGAGCCGCACCCAAAATAGTACTTTGTACGGGGTTAAAAAATTGCGTGTTTTCTACGCCACACAAAAAAAAGATTTCAGGTTTTTAAATTAAACCTTTTTTTTGAATTAGGCTTCAGGAAAAAATTTTTTTTTATTTTGGCGTTTTAAAAGCGGTTATTTTTTTTGTCAGCACACCCGCAAAACAACGCTTTAAATTTAACCCCCCCATTAAATTGCGCCAAAAATTGATCCCCCACCCAAAAAAGTAGCTATTAGGTTTTTACCCAAATTTCGTGTTTTTTAAGCCCCACAACAAGGGGATACAAATTTAATTAACCTTTTTCTTAAATTAAAAGGGGAAAGGAAAAATTTATATATTTTGGGGTTTAAAAAAGACGGTTTTTGGGGTCAGCACACCAGCAAAACAACCTTAATTAACCCCTGGAAAGGGAAATTGCGCCCCAAAAAAAATTGGGGCCACACAAATAATACCCCTTTTTAGCGTGTTACAATTGCGTGTTTTTCCACGCCCCCACAACAAGAGATACAGGTTTTAATTAACCTTTTTCTTGTGAATTAAAGGGTACAAAAAAATTTATTTTTTTGGTGTTGAAAAAGGGCCCTTTTTTTTGTGGGCAAGGGACACCACAAAAAAAACGTTAATTAACCCCTGGGTGAAATTGCCCCAATAGAATTTAGCAAAAAAAAAATGAAAAAAGGTTTTTATTGTAAAAAAGCTGTTTCTTTAAAAAAAATACAAAGGAACTTTGGCCCTTTGATCCCCCTTGGATATTGAATTTTATATGCACTGCAGGGAAGCACCCCCTGGGTTTCAGATCCAAACCCCCAAAAAAATTAGAAAAAAAACATTTAAGGGGAACAGGGGCCCCTGGACAAGCTGAGGGCACCCCACAGAAATTTGCTTAATAAAAAATCCAAAATTTTTCAGTAAGACTATCGCCCGCGGCAGCACCTTTTCCCCGATTGGCACAGTGAGAGGAGTTTGAGCTCCCGGCCCTTTTTGGGGCCCGGGGCCCTTTTTTATAGGTGCGTTGACCGTCCAGGGAAACCCGCCCGGGGCCCCAAATTTGGGTTCATCTCTGCACCCTTGGCCCTGAGGCCCATGCCCTTCTTCCTCCCAAGTCATTTCCCCATGTAGCCCCATTTGCTCGCAGCCATTTTAAACAATCAAAAAACCCCACTTGTTCAAAACCCCCAAATACCCCCAAAATTCGACCTTTTCGTTCCGAACCGAAGTATTCCAAAAATTTTTAAAGAATTCCACTTTTTTTAGAATTTTAATTCGCCCATCTCTATTTTTGGCTGTCAAAAATGTGAAGGGAAAAAAAACTTAACTTTTTTTTAAAACCAAATTTTTTTTAAAACCCCATTTCTAATTTTGTAAAAAGAAAAAAAAAAAATATATAAAATTTACAGCATTGAAATTGTAACAACCCACATGGTAAAGTTGTTATGTCATTTATATAAAGCCGAAAAATAAAGTCCAAAAAACAATGGTGGAACTGTGTTTTCTTCCCCCCATTTTCATGGCCCAAATTTTTTAAAAAAATAAAGGGAAAACCTGTGTGCCCAAAATGCAAAAATTAAAACCCCTAATAAAGGGGCCATGGGGGCTGTTGAATCCAAAAAAAGGGGTGACCTTTTTGAAGGTTTCTTCTTTTTCTGGTAATTGGGGGGTTTTCAAAGGGGACATAGCATTCCCCCAAATTTTGTATTCCAAAAGCCAAATAGCGCTTCCCCCCCCGTAGGCCCCGTCATGCACCAAAACAGCAGTTTATGTCCATATATAGGGTATTTCCGAACTTGGAATAAATTGCATCAAATTGCACAAAATTTGAGGTGCTTTTTTCCAGGATTTTTTGTAAAAATTTAAATTTTCAGCTAAAATTGCTTGTTGTTAGAATTTTTTGTTCAATGTCACCGCCTTACACAAAAATTTTGTGAAACCCTTGGTGTTGATATACTCACCACACCCCTGGATATGTTCCTTTAGTGGTTTCCAAAATGGGGGCCTTTTTTTTGGGGGTGTTTATTAAAGTTTTTAGCCCTTTGGGTGCCGCAAACCTGGAATGATGCCTGAAGAAAATCGAAATTAAAATGGGACCCCAGAGTCCAGTATGTGCTCCTATTCTGGGGCCCGTGGTAGTGCAATAGTGCAATAGGGCTACATATGGGATATATTTAAAAATGGCAGAATCTGGGGAATTGATTTGCATTTCCCTGGTCACATCTACTGTGTTCCACTGAATAATGGATAAAAATTTAAATCTGCAAAAAAAAGTGACATTTTGAAATTTCCCCTCCACTTTTCTGTGCAATACCTAATGGGTTAACAAACTTCCTAAACACTGTTTTTAAAAAATTTAAGGGGTAATTTCTTAGATGGAGTCCTTTTTGAGGGATCTAACTAAAGACCCCTCAAAGCTATTCGAACTGGGGCTCGCCCTTTTGGCAAATTTTCTGAAAATGTGAAAAATTTTACTACTAAAAAATTTCTAAGCGTTTTTAAAGTCGAAAAAAAAAAGATCCAAAGCAATCTCTGAATCACATCAATAGGTAAAAGTGTCAAAAAGTTATTCCCAGATAAATTGTCATATTCCAGATTTAATCTTCAAGCATATGAATCATCAAGGCAACAGTTTAAAAAAACTTTATATACTTTCAAAAAACTTTCAAAACCCCTTTCATTTTATAATGAGAAAAAAACCCGAAGGATATCGGCAAATACATCTTTCTGTTCCGACCTAAAACCCCCCTTGAATAGTCCTCCGGTAGGTCTATGAGAACTCCAACAGAGCTGATGCACAGTCCTTTTGAGTTT